>CAWTZC010000681.1:0-23017 GCA_963919715.1 Microtus obscurus
TGTGGGCTTTATAAAAGGTATTCAGTTTCCAGCTGGTTTGTCAATACTAGGGCCCACACAGTCTAGGTTAGGTTTTGGCCCAGTGCCCTCAGTCAGGGGCAAGCAACCAGAGCAGCAGAGACAGTAACTCTGCCTAAATACAATAGATACATCATAATTATATAGATATTTGACTTTTTGCTTTAAACATTACACCCTTTGAGTCTTTCCTAGAGGCCTCCAATGCTAATCTTGTTTGTTTTTGACTACGTGAGGATGGCTGTTGAGACATGTATGCTCAAAGATGTTTTTTTTCAGTGGTTTTCGTTTTTATTAATTTTATTGAGCTATAATTTTGCTTCCCACCCTATCCCCCCCCCCCCTTTAACCCTCTCCTTGGCCCCCTTGCTCCCAACCTACTTCAGGAGATCTTGTCTTTTTCTACTCCGATGCACATTAGATCCTACATGTCTCCTCTTAGGGTTGTGTCTAGGTTCTCACATGATTTATAAGGCTGGCTTTCGTGCTTTATGTCTAAAAACTACTTATGAGTGAATAGACATGGATATTTGTCTTTTTGGGTTGGGTTAACTCCACGCACTATGATGTTTTCAGATCCAATTCATTTGCCCACAAATTTCAAGATGTCATTATTTTTTCTGCTGTATAGTACTCATTGTGTAAAATGTACCATATTTTCTCCTTATCCAGTCTCTGTAGAGGGGCATTTAGGTTGTTTTAGGTTCTGGCTATGACAAACAATGCTGCTATGGACATAGTTGAGTACATGGCCTGTGGTAGGATTGAGCATCCTTTTGGCGAGCATAACTGCCCTTTCAGCCATTTTAGATTCCCTGTTGAGAGTTCCCTGTTTAGGTTATACTCAATTTTTTTATTGGATTATTTGGTTTGTTGATGATAATTTCTTGAGTTCTTTGTATAGAGATCAGAAGTTGATATGGGGTTAGGGAAGATCATTTCTATTCTGTAGGCTGTTGTTTTGTCTTGTTGACTGTGCTGTTTTCTTTTACATAGTTTTCAGTCGTGGGAGGTCCATTTATTATTAGTTTTTCTCAGTGTCTGTGCTACTGGGGTAAGGAGACAAAAAGGGTTCCTGTGCCAATGTACTGCTGTACTCCCACTTTATATTCTATGAGGTTCAGCAGGCTGGCTTTACTTTGAGGGTTTTGATCCATTGGACTTGAGTTTTGTGCACATGACAGATATAGACCATTATCATTCTTTTACATGTTGACACTCAGTTATGCAGCACCATTTGTTAAATACACTTTCATTTTTCCATTTGACATTTTTGCTTCTTTGTCAAAAAATCAGGTTTTCCAGGTTTGGTGGATTAATATGGGATTAGTTTATCATCCTCCTGTCGTTTTGTTGGCCACCAGACTGTCTTCAGTACTGGTAGCTCATAATAGAACTTGAAGTCAGTGACTGTGATGCCCAGAAGTGGCTGTAAAGCAGGATTGTTTTGGCTATGGCTTTTTGCTTTTGTGTTATAAAGTTAACAATCGTTTAGTAATAATTTTGTTGATTTCGCTGGGCATTGTATTGAATCTGTAGATTGCTTTCTAAGATCATCGCTTTTATATGAACACCCCACCTACCCAAGAGCATAGGAGACTTTTTCACTTTTTGGTGTTTTCTTCTCAATTTTCTTTCTTCAGAGATTTAAAATTCGGGTATACTTGTCTTCCACTTGTTTGGTTAGAGTTACTTGGAGACATTTTATGTTATTTGTGGCTATTGTGAAGGGTGATGTTTTCGATTTTTCTCAGCCCATTTATTATCTGGAAAGGAGGGCTTCTGATTTTTTTTTGAGTTAATCTTGTATTCTGCTACATTGGGAAAGTGTTTATGAGTTAGAAGTTTTTGGTGCAGAATTTTTGGGGTCCTTTATGTAAACAATCACATCATCAGCAAACAGTGAGAGTTTGACTTCTTCTTTTCGAATGTATTCGATCTCCTTTTGTTGTCTTATTGCTCTAGCTAGGACCTAAGAACTATATTGAATAGATATGGAGAGAGGGAATCGTTTTTTGATTTAATGAATTGGGATTTTCTCCATTTAGTTTGATGTTGGTTCTCTGTATATTGCGTTTATTACGTTTAGGTATGTGGTATCCTGCTTCCAAGACCTTTACCTTGCGAAAGAGATTTTGTATTTTGCCTAAAGCTTTTTCATATTAATGAGATGATCAAACAATTTTTATTTTTTCAGTTTGTTTACATAATGGATTACACCGATAGACTATATATGTTGAATCATCCCTGCATTTATGACGATCATGGTGGATGATGTTTTAATGTGTTGTATTTGATTTTAATAGTATTTTTTATTGAATATTTTTTTCAACAATGTTCATGGAATGATTGGTCTGTAATTTTCTTTTTTTAGAATGTCTTTTCTGTGGTTTGAAACATAATGTAGCCTTCATAAAGAGTTTGGCAATGTTTGCTTCTATTGTGCGGAATAATTTGAGGAGTATTGTATTAATTTTTTGAAAACTTTGTAGAATTTTGAGCTGAAATCATCTGGTCCTGGGCTCTTTTTTGTTGGGAGACTTTTGATGACTGTTTTTATTTCTTTAGTATTATAGGTCTATTTAATTTGCTTATCTGGTCTTGATTTAATTTTGGTAAGTGACATTTATCCAGAAAGTTGTCATTTCATAAGTTTTCAATTTTGTGGAGCATGTGTTTTAAAATATGACCTAGTAATTCTCTGTATTTCCCTTGTGTCGGTTGTTATGTCCCAATTTTTATTTCTGATTTTGTCAATTTGGATATATCTCTCTGCCTTCTGGTTAGTTTGGATAAAGGTTTATCTATTTTGTTGATTTTCTTCAAAGAACTAACCCTTTGTCTCATTGAATCATGTAAATTTTTTGTTTTTATTTTGTTGATTTAGCTCCTAATTTGATTATTTCTCAAGCATATTCAGTTTTCCTGGGTGAGTTTCTCACCTTTTTTGTTCTAGAGTTTTCAGGTGTTCTGTTAACTCACCAGGATTTTTCAGCTTCTTTATGTAGAAGTTTAGTGCTATGAACTTCCTCTCAACACTGCTTTCATTGTGAATTCCAAAAATTTAAACATGTGGGTATTTTATTGTATTTTAAAATTTTTAATTTTCCTTTATTTTTTCTTTGACCCATTCAGGTGAGCATTTTTTAATTTCCATGTGTTTGTGTTATATTGTTATGTTGAATTTCAATTTAATTATGGATCTGATAAGATAATGGGGGCATTCAAATCATTTTGCATATCTGTTGAGATTTGCTCGGTTACTCAGTATGTGGTTTTGAGAAGTTTCATGAGGTGCTGAGAAGGTATATTCTTTTCTGTTTGGATGAAATAGTCTATAGATGTCATAAGTCATTTAATACAACTTCTATTAGTTCCATATTTCTTTGTTAAATATTTTTGTTGACAGACCTGTCTTTATGTGGTGTGAGTGTAGTGTTGAAGTTCCCCACTATTAGTGTGGGGTTTAATATGGGAGTTAACGTTAAGATTTAGGTTTTTTACGATGGGTATTCAGAGCATAGATATTTAATATCGTAGATTTCCCTCAAGGATTTTTTCTGCAGACTAATATGAAATGTCCTTCTCTAGTCTCTTTTGATTGATTTTAGTTGTAAGCTCTGTTTTGTTAAATATTGGAGAGCAGCACCAGATTGTCTTAGGTCATTTGATTGGAAATTTTTTCTTTCACTGGTTCTAGATCCGTACCCTGGACCCATAGAGGTCTCTGGTTCCAGCTTACTTCCTGAGGGACCCAGACATCAGTCCGGTCCTGCAGAGCTCCTGGTTCAGGCCTTTCATGAGGTTTTTTTTAAGTGACTTTGTTAAATGTTGAGTAATGTGCATGAAGGAGATATAAAAAGAGTAGATTGAAAAAAATATTGATATTACCTCGGGGTCTTAGAGAAGTTTACAGACTTAATTTAGATGTTGCTATTTTACTTGTGGTCTTTTAAATGACTCCTGTCTCACCTAGATGCAATGACCATATGCAGAGGTCCAGAGTACCTTCTGTAACTCAGATCCCTGACTGGCTCCCATGAGGGTTAGTCTTCCAGAGGTGGTTGGTCACTGTGGTCATGAACCAATCAAACTGGTTAATATGGAACGCAACAGACTCTCCAAGTATTGGTGTAAATCCTTTACCAAGAAGCAGCATGGAGAAACTGAGTTCTGTGAGTGAGACCATTATGGAAAAGAATGTACCCCAATGAGGAACAGTTAGAGTTACAGATCTTATTCCTCTCACAGATGTATGCATCCAGATTTGATCCCGCATGACCTGCTCAGGTGGGATGTATCATTCCTTGACATTGGTGTTTTGGACGCAATGACAATATTTTTATTCAAGCAGGGGACTCCTCATTGTGGATTTTCACAGTGTTCTTGAGCTTCTATGATGTAGAAATTTGCTGCTGCTTCTGCCTGGGTCCTTTTATATCATACAAATATTGAATAAATTCATGTTTGGGGCTAAGTTAGCTAACTGCTGCAAAGCAAGACATTAAACCACTGAAAATGAGATATTTATTACAGAATACAGTCACAACAGAAATAGCTGAGTGCTACAGACTGAGAGAGAAGAACTTCTACCCACAAGACAAGCTCCTACATCATCTCAGAGTCTCAGGAAACCAACCATTTGGACACTGCAGAACAGAAAAGCAACTGACCCTGGCTCTCAGACACCAGCCTTTGGTGGAAAATAGCAACAGAGTCTGGGCATTTAAAACATAGTTTATCTGAGAAATTGATGGTTATCAATTTTTCCATTCTGCCCCTATGAAACTCCTCCTTCCTTTTCCTTCAGCAATTTTCATCTTGAAGTGCCAACAGTCTACATTCTCTAGAACCTGGTCACTGTGTTTCTGGGTCATGTCACATGGCTGCCACCTCTCTTGGCATTAACTAAATGTTTGGGATCTTGCTGTCTACAGCATTTAAACCCCATCCTTATTTCTCTCCAAATTCTTATATATAAATTACATTGACACCAAAGACAAAGAAAGGTTTCCCAGACGGTTACAGCCTCACCAGACCCCTTCCCTCACAGGACTTCTAGCCCAAACTCAGCCTGCTCTCATCTCTCCTTCCCTCAGAAAGTACTCCACCCTTGAAACTAAGGCTGATTGTTGGCCAGCTAGTATGCCACCCAGGACCTCACTCCACCTGGGGTTAGGGTTTTAGCTCCCAGGGATAGGGAGTAAGAGTTTTGTTTAACTCTGTCGCGCAGGAGTGGTGGTAAGCTCACTGTCAGTCTAATGCTATCTCCAGCACCTGAGACAGCCATCTTTGCCACTCCCAGTTCTACGCTTAACACGGGTATTCATTGCTCAGCACACAGTAGGTAAGGGCTAATCCCCACTTTCCAAGGGCACTCTGGGACGTCCCCTGTTTCAGGGCCCTAGGAATTTGATTGCTTGGGAAACTTTCTTCTGATGGCAGGTCTCCAAGGGGATATTCCAGGGAAGAGGGAATGAGCCCTGCCCAACAGAACCAAGTGCAAGCAGTAGCTCCTCGTTCCCAAAGACAGTCGGGTGGATGTTTCTAAAATGTTTCCAAATGACCTTCAAATCAGATTCTGGACTGGTTTCCAATATGTCCTCACAACCTAAGCACACTGGCCTAAATTTGGCTTTGCTTTAACCTTTCTCTCCTTGTAGGACCCTCGACAAAACTCTCCAGTGAAGCAGAACAGAGGCTCCGTTTTGCTTTCAATCCCCACTCCTGTCCTTCCCTTTCTCTGTCTGTTCTGCATGTCAGCTTTTACCATGCCCAGCTTCCAAACCTAATTCTCTCAGATCCTGATTCAACAGATGAGTCCCTCCTGATTAAACTCATTGGGGCTGCCTCTACTCCACTCTTCCACACCCCTCCCTTTCCCATACGTTCCCCTGTCCACTCACCGCCAGCCTCTGTCTCTCTCTGGATCCCTAAAGCTTGCATCTGTGTCCCAGGGACAGCCAGCACCAGAGTCTTCTTGATACTAACAGCTCTTTTGGAGTCTGGGACGCCTCCTTACTGAAGGATTTGACACAGGTTGAAGAGAAATATTTAGAAGGTATTTTACAGCATGTTGGCTAGCCAAAGGGTGGTAGAGAGCCTTATAAAAATAAATACCCTTAACAAACTCATGGCTACATACTGTTTGTATTTTAGAAATAGAGTTTAATAGGTAGCCCAAGCTAAAATTCACTTTGTAGCCCAGGCCAGCCTTGAGCCATGGTGATCCTGCTGTCAGCCTCCTACTGTTGGGACTACAGGCATGAGTCACCATGCCTGGCTTCTGGCAATAGTACTTTTGCTAATACAGCCAAAATGTGACAAGAGATAGTTTCTTGACTGTTAGAACCTGGAGTTGGTTACTTGAACTTATTGTATTATGCTATATTTAAACGATTATTGTTTTAAGGTTTAGTTGAATTATTTGCACCAGGGATGGCTTTGTGATGCCATTATCATTCATCAGGAAACAAACTGACGTGCGTGAGTAGAAGCAGCGCTTCATGTTTACACTGAATTATATAATATGAAAATATAGTCAGAGGCACCACCACCAGTAACTCTTCTGTTTTCATGTGTATGTGGTATAGGTTTGGTATGTGTATAGGCATATTTGTGCACACTTCATGTCAGCACAAGTGCAGAGGCACAAGGTTGGCTCCAAAATCACCCTGAATTCCTCTTCAATTTGGTCATGTAGTTGAGCAAAGTTGAGCTTCACCGACATGGCTAATCTTGCCAGCTAGCTTGCTCAGAGGATCCTCCCATCCTCGCTCAAAAGCTGGAATTGCAGGCGCTGGCAGATGACAAACATTCACAGGGGTTTGAACATCCAAATCCTCGAGTTTCCTCACATTGGCACAGCAGCTGCTTTAATTGCTGTGCCGCCTCCCAGTTTCGTGCATTTTCCCTAATCATATGCCGTTTATTGAATCAAAACACTCTCATGGAGTGGAATTCAGGAGATTCTGCAGTGCTAACTAACCAAGCTTAGAAGGAGGGAGTTTGTGGTTTGGTAAGTGTTAAGACTCTATGAGTCAAAAAACTTCATTCGCTGGGAGAGATGAGAGTTGTTGACCTGACTGCAAGCTTCTAGCAAGCTCTGTGGGTGCAGCGGTGAGTTATCGCCAATGCTCACTGCCTTTTGCTCATCACCTGTTGATGGGTTTTTAGTTGCTGATGCTTTAGTTTGGCTCTAGTGCAACCTAACGCACCCACTGATTCATCAAGCTAGACTTGGGAAGTCTATTCGATCGTGTTGGTGCCCCATCTGGGCTTGTGATCAACAGGAAAGTATAAACATGGGGACCAGCCCCTATTATTTGAAAATCGCCTCAAGTTTGAATTGCCATGGCTGCCAACAAAACTGTTTCGGCAAAAAAATAGTGCTTGGTTTATATAATGGTTGTGGTTTAAGTCAACAAGGCAAAACGCCTTATGCATACATCAAATTGTCAGCACAGAACACCAAGAAAGATATATCTATGGGTTGAGAATTTATTAAAATTAATGTTTTTACTTGTAATGTAAATATTATAAAATAATTATGTTAGCACTTTATATACACATGTGGAACCTTATTCCCAGGTTTCATCAATCTCTCTCTCTTTCTCTCTCTCTCTCTCTCTCTCTCCCCCCCCCCCCCGGGCATGGGCTATAAAACTAAGCCAGCTTATATATACTTTTATATCAATTTATAAACCTCTGGGGCCCTGCATAACGCCTTTTGAGCTCCGTATCCCAGAAAATAATATATGTTCAGATTTCGTGCTAGAAACATCTTATGTCATGCCTCAGAGACAGAGTTCCACAACATCCTTTAACCCTGGGAACATGACTGTACTTGGAAATGAAGCTGCCAGGGTGAGACCCAGGTTTAATATATCCATTACTCTTGGCAATTTGTTTGGTAGGTTTATTTTGGGAACACAACTATTGTTTGCCTTACTAAAGATGGTTCTCTATTGGGGAAGGTTGTCGTTTTCTATCAAGAGCATTGCTTGGAAGGAGGATGGAGTTAACAGGAGGGAGGAGAGGGACACCAACAACCAGCCAGATCAGTCAAGTCAATACCCTGATTAATGACATGACAGATGTTATAGTCACATATTGTCTGCAAACCTAAATGATGTCCTTAGAAGAGGAGACTTTGGAATGTGTGCACACAGAAGAAAGTCCACTTGGAATGGCAAGAAGCTGTCCATCTGCAAAAGCAAGGAGAAAAGCTTAGAATAAGTCTTGAGTTTAGACTATAGACTCAAGAACCGTGAGAACATGTTTAAGAACAAACACCCAACAACCTGAGCAGACTAACGCAGGCCCTGAGTTGTAAATCATTCAATAACAGCATGTACACATTAATACAAACAGGCAATGCAACCCCAGAGAGCTGATAGAGTTAATAAAATGCTTTGTCTGAAGCCACCCGTTTTCTCATGAATATGTGGCAGGGGGAAGAAATACAGTGGATATTACTAGAAAATTGATGTGACTCCATTGCTCATGTTCAGACACACGACATTTGACCCAACATTGTTGTTTCTGCAAATATCAGTGCAAATGTCAACAGGATGAAGGGAAATATCGTTTTGCGTTATGAAAATAGATCTGAGTGTCCTACGTTCTCTGAACAGGTCTCGGGGTCCTGAGGACTTGACAAACTTCACTTTGAGAAGATCGTCCTAATTCTCTGTCAAAACTGGCAACAGCAGGGAAGATTATAGTCTCTCTACCGCTTCATCCCACACCCCGCAAGTGGCTGTGGCTCCCTTAGCATGTGCTTTCGCTTAACCATTGCCCAATGATCAGACACCATTGGAGTACAGCTTCCTATGATTGTAGATATGATGGATTTGACCTTCACTTTTTTTTGGAGATCTGCCTGTCTCTGCCTGCTGAGTGCTGGGATTAAAGGTGTGAGCCACCACTGCCCCAGCTTCACCTGCATTTTTGGTTGTGATTCTGCATGAAAGGCCGTGAATCAAACACGTTGACGACTACAATTTCTTCCTTCTGGTAGTACTCTCGAGTCAGATGTTGCACCCTTTGGTGACTGTGTTTGGTGACATAGGACTCAGTGATGGATCTGACTGCATTATGTTCAATATGCATAGTATGTTTCATTAAATGTAAGTATTCCATTTAAGTCACAAGTTTGCTGGCATGAAGGTTCAACAATGATCTAAGAGTTGGCTATATTTGATATATACATGCTTATATTTCTTTAGCAATGATTCAGTATTCTCCTTGAAATAAATATCTACTTATTTGGGTGGCTGGTACTTGGAACTGGTAATGCAATTTTACAAAACCATGAATGTAGGAGAATGAACCACCATGGCTTGTGGGTTAATGAGTCAAATAGTAGCTTAGCAAACCAGACAGGACTGAAAATTAACCAGGTCTTTGGACCGAGACTCATTTCTGGTCTCAAAATGTTTAATTTTTTGTGTGGAAGAAGTTACCGATTTTTAAAGGATGAAAAATACCACAATAGTGGCTGCTAAGAAAATAAGATTAGATTTTGGCCTTAGCTCATGTGGGATGCAATCTGCCATACAGGAGGCAAATGCCAAAGAGGAGCAGGAGACAGGTGGTCACATTCTGTCCAGTCAAGAGGCAAGAGAACCTTGAATGTCTGTGCTCTCGGCTCACTCTTCCTTTTGTTTCCGTCTGTGACCCGTCCTATGGCAAGGCACTGTCCACATTTAGAGTGTTTTTCTATCTCACTTAGCCCGATCTAGATAATCTTTTCATAGACGTATCTAGAGATTTGTTTTTTCCATGGTGACTAAATTCTGTCATGTTGAGCAATTGTAACCATCATGATTGTCTGGTGCTCATTTGAGAGATTGGAAAGTCAGTTTCAGTTCTGACAAAACTTCCTCTTGCCATCTCCGTGACACCTGTTCACCAGGAAATGTGGGAGCCTGACAACCAGCAGAGGGAGCTCCCTGCGGGGGAACATGGACGTCTGGAATGCGTTCCTCCCTCCCATCTTAAGTGTAATACATCTCCACTTTTCGCTTATTATAATCGAAGATCTTGGAAAGTGATTTTAAGACACCCCCAGTTGGCATGCTTGTCCTGCAAAGGAATAGTAAGAATCCAAACGGACACATAATTATTAAAAGTGTTATTTATTTGAGTGTGTATAGTTATAGAACCCAGGATGCATTATTATGTGAGGAATAAATCATTTTTTGTCTCACTGTCATCTGGGACGTACCATGGCCATGGCGCTCTTGAATGCTACTACCTGGGAGACCTGTATGTGATTGGGGCTGCTGACTTGCTCTCATGGAGGGGGTATTTGCTCACGAGTCCACATGGCCTCTAAGAGTTCACTGGCCGCTAACTGTCGTAGGAGGAGGGTCTCATAAAGTTCTATCCCTCCTCAAGGATATGGACTAGTTACGAAACTGATGGGAAAGGATACAGGTGTCATAGAAAATTGCTCGTGGTCCTGTGCATAACCTTTCCACACCTGTAAGTATCACCAACCACGCTCACTGTTTTTGCCAGGCACACTGATTAGACTGTTATTGTTACCTTATCTAGGGTGAATAGGAACTTACTCATTTCCACAGGGAAATTTACACAGCATATGTATGAGCACAGAGTTTTAATTGGGTTCTGACTTCTATAGATTCAGGAAGAATTCTTCAAGAAGTTATGAATTTTCAAAACAATATCATAAGTTTCACTTTTTCTAATGTTTAAATCTGCTGTAGATTTGTTGACCAATTAAAAAAAGACATTCTATTAAAAGTTTTTGGAATATTCCAAAAGGGATTAGTAGAGTATTATGTAAGGAGCTGCTTGTTCATCCCAGCCACCCAAAACTGAAATAATCACACAAAACTGTATTGAAAATTAAATCACTGCTTGGCCCATTAGCCCAACGTTGGGCACCAATTTGTAGGAGGAGGGCCCACTTGTTCTACCAGAACCAAAAATAATCACATATAAATTGTTATTAATTAAAACACTGCTAGGCCCATTAGCTCTAGCTTCTCATTTGACTTCTTATATTAATTTAACCCATGTCTACTAATTTGTATATTGCCATGTGGCAGTGACTTACTGGCAAAAGACTCCTAACAGGCGTCTGTCTCAGGCGGAGGATCCATGACTTTCCTTCGTTTCTCTTCTTCCCAGCATTTACGTTTAGTTTTCCCCACCTAGTTCTGTTCCCCTATAGCTCCTTTCTATAGGCCCAACGCATGATCCCTTCAGCAGCTGTACTTCCCACTGGGCTCTGCTTCTTAAAGAATCCACACTGCTTTCCAATACCAAGGAGCAACACCTAAGTCCTTAGGGGGACACAGTCAGACCAAACTAAACCACAGTTCTTTCTCTTCTGGGTTTGACTTGTTGTTCCCTTGTGAAATAATTTAGCTGGTTCTTCTTGCTTCCTTGATTCTTATTAGAGATGGGAAGGTTAGATTGGATTGAACCTATTTACTTCATCAAAAATCCTGTGGAAGAAGTTCGAGAGATGGAGTCAGTGCCAGATGACTTGGTGGCTTGAGTATACACAAAGACACAGTGACAGATAAATCTGCTGCTTTTTAACAGTGCATCTCCCATCCCAACCAGCAAGAATCACAGAGATGTTCAAATGGTTTAATCCTGTCTTGACATGCGTGTTTTCTGGTGTGAAGTTTTTCTAGTAAGGTAGAATTCATCACATCTATTTCTGTAGTGAATGTCTACAGCCTCGTAAGAGAAATTGCAAACCATTACTCTATTAAAAAGTTAATATCTAGGAGTTTGCACTTTCATCAAATAACAATCTATTTCTGTAATGAAAAAATGAGAATTTCATTAAAAATGGTATGTTTGTGAATTGCTCATATTCTCTTGGAAATGGGCTTCTTTGATTTTATTTTGATTGGGCTGATGCTTCTATCACTGAAACCACATAACCAGTCATTTTCAAAACACAGAAAGGATCCCTGACATCATCCCCACTTGTGCAAGGGTTTTTTGCGTTCCTGGATTGATAAAAGAGGAATCCGACCCAGTGTTCTCACTGAAGATTGTCACCCTGTGATGAAAAGATTAATTTTTGCGTCTCTGGACGGACTCATCGGATCACGAAGAGAGTGGAGAGGCGTCTGAGACCAAGAGCTCTCCAGATCTGTGGTATTGGAAGTTGGTTTGTCTTCTGACGTGCGCATTAGAACTACTGCTCAGCTCCCAGGAAACTTCGGACCCAAAACTAAGTTCACGTGGGTGGAGAGAAGTTGTTCTTTCCATGGAATGAGGGAACTTCTGGTGGGTTAGTGAGAGGGGGATGAGCTTGATTCTAGTTCCCAGTGATGCTCTACCATACTGTCTGCAAAGACCAATTAAGGCTTATTTCAAAAAGCTCTTCTGGCTGTCTTGATGCAATACAAATTTCCATTCCACCACATCTTTTTCTTTCCTGGTGATTTAGGTTTCCCTAGGCTCGAGCCTACATTTTCATCACACGTCATTGTTGTTTCTGTGTAACCTTCTTGTTCCATTGTTACCTTATTTGACCACTTTCTCATCAGAACGAGGATTGCCCAGGATTTGGGAATTCAGTGTCATAGTGTCCCGCAAGTTAGATCCACTTCCAGTCATGACTTTTGGAAATACATCGTGATTGAGAAGCTGGGATTCTGCAAGCATGTCATATTCCAGTCTAGAAATAATTTCACAACTGCTTTTCTGAGCTTTCTTGCTTTGTTATCTACAAGTTTTGAGGTCTTTGAAAGAAGGAATTGTGTAACTGATACAGATTTGGATTCAGCGTTTTTGGTTTCTCGTTTACATGGTGTGATCCAGCCGTCTGGTACTCAGTGGCTGTGCAACAGTACACTTGATAAGGCTTGGGGAGTGAGGCGTTGGGATTTGGTTACTGAAGACTATAGTGATACTCGTTCCTGTTCTGAAATTATTCCAGTAACAATATAGAGAAAATATCTTTTAGACTCAGGGCAGTGATGGGCACCTGCCAATCCCGGCACTAGAGACAGACAGGCAGATCTCTGTGAGTTCTAGGACAGCCTGGTCTACAAAGCGATTCCAGAGAACCAGGGCTACACAGAGAAACCCTGTCTGGAAAACATCAAACAAACAAAAAATAAAATCAGGGCAAAGGAGGCAAAAGCTCAACATAATTTCCCACAGCTCTCGTGGACTCTCCAATGGAGGCCGGCAAACCCCTAACCCTAACCAAATTACAACTGGGTGTTTCTGAAACGTGAGGTTTAATATGCTTGAACCTCTGTGATGTCCCCGACACCAGTGAAACACAGCAGAACAAAACCTTTATTCCGTTTCTCCTCTGCCTTAGAATCTTCCACCAAAGCTGTTACTGTGGTTTAGTATCTGCAAAACTCGGGGCATCAAACCATCACCTCAGCTACCAAAGCCACACAGAGGAAACCTTTTCTCGGAAAACCAAAAACCAAACAAACCAAAACCAAACCATCAAACTGTGGGTACGAGAACTAAAAAAAGAGAGATGGAAGGTAAAAATGAAGAAAGTTACTTGTTATCAAACTTGGAAAAATAGTTTAACCCAGTAGCAATGAAAACATAAAGCCTTAGCTAACGAAGCTGCTTTGAGCTGATAATTAAGTGATGCTTTTCTAGAAAGGTGATGCCTTTACCTGCTAAGAAGATGCTGGTGATTACACATTTTAGAAGCCCATTATCAAAATTCAGAAAGCTGCTTATATTTGATTGCTTCACTGATGGCAAGACCAACAGTACAGTGTGTGCGCTCTGCTTTTGTTCTTTCGGCAATGGAGGAGAGTTGAGTACATCTAACTGAGAATGATACTTGAACCAGTGCTTGTTCTTGGATGCTCATGGCTGCCAGCTAAGTTGCCATTTAGGTTCTGGGGAACTGACCCAGGTGCTTTGCAAGAGCAGCAAGTGTTGATAACCCCTGAGCTATCTTTTCCACACGCCAACATTTATTCATTTTTCTTGTTGGTATTAGCTAAATATTAGTGCAAATTGACTTCAGGACCCCTTTTGAGGTTGGGTTTTTATTTATTTATTTATTAAAGATTTCTGTCTCTTCCCCACCACTGCCTCCCATTTCCCTCCCTCTCCCCCAATCAAGTCCCCCTCCCTATTCAGCCCAATGAGACAAAAAAAATCCAGGATAGCCAAAACAATATTATACAATAAAGGAACGTCTGGAGGCATTACCATCCCTGACTTCAAACTCTATTACAGAGCTACAGTATTGAAAACAGCTTGGTATTGGCATAAAAACAGAGAAGTCGACCAATGGAATTGGATAGAAGACCCTGACTTTAACCCGCAAACCTATGAACACCTGATTTTTGAGGTTGGGTTTTAATGAGAATAGATTGAAAATGCACTAGGGATGTGATGAGGGGAGTGTACAGGAAAAGGATACAAGCAAGAAAACCAGAGGTCACAGATCACCGGCTTTATAGCTCACAGACACCAGTCACTGGTGCCTTTCTTATCCAGTGCTAAGCCTCTAGAATGTTTACACACAATTAAGCAAACCACTCGTCCACAGCTCTTCTCTCCCTCTTTCTTTCTTGCCTTCCTTGCAGGTCAGTAGCACTCCTTGAAATTCTCCTATATTTTTCCATAGCTCATAAGAAAGTATATTTTGTAATTTGGACCTTGACACTGGTGAGGTCAGATTAATGTAACCCAATTTTGAACATTTCCTGGCATTAATATTTTTGTTTCTTACTTTGTTCTTTGTCCCTTTCTTCCAGCAGCCGTCTCTGATTTTACTAAGTAGAAGGTATATAACAAAGACTATTTTTTGAGGGGAGGAGAAAAGTATTTTTTAAAAAGACTTTCAGACAGCCAGAGTAGAGTTCCTCCCAGACAACTGGAAATGAAGGATGCCCTCACAAGACCTGGCACAAGCCGATAATATTACTCTGGTCACCAGAAACCTCATCTTCATTGTCAGTATGCAGAGAGGCAGGCCCTGTTGCATGTGGCTTTGAATATATTCAGTGTATGCCACAACATGGGACTCAAAAGTGGGGGGACAGGGGCAGTGACATGGGACATTAATTATGTCAGGATATATATTTTGCAACTTTCCAAGCAGTACAAGTAAAATTATAACACCCACTTCCCAGTAACACTCACCTCTATCTAAGCCTTCTTAAGTCTCTAGAATATTTCAACCTTCTTAATTCCCAACAGAATGAATTAAACATTAGGAGAAAGTCTACCAGGCCCCTCTCTCTGAGCAGGTATTAAATGATTGAAGAGATCCTGATTATGAGAATTTCTAAGAAGCTGATTCTCATGCCTGGCCCTGTGAAGCTCCTTGGGTAGTTAGTGGTTATGGCTCACATCTGTTGTTGATTGGCCCGATGCCAGCAGCTCTGGTTCTCTGAACTGGAAAGGAATTCATTCATGGGGTTTTTAGGGGTATGGAGAACCACAGGATGTGGCAACCTTGAATCTGGTGCCTCATAAGGAAACTGCATCTGCTGGACTAGGAGCTGGACAGAAGACTAAGTCAGCAGTTTCCCAGCACTCGGTCCCCATGTGTCCCCCACTTTCCACTTCTCTTGGAACAGGTCCGTTCGCCAAGCTGCAGGTCAGGCCTGACTAACGGCGTTAGTGTGGTGCATGCGCAATGCTGAGCAAGGAGGCCAGATGGTTTGGCCGTGGAGGCTGAAGACTACGGCAGAACCATCTTAAGCCCCGCTGGCAAGCAAGATGAGAAAAAGTGAGAGTAGGGGCAAAAACTCTTCTCATGTTTTCCTCATTAGAATCATGGTTAGTGAGTTTGGTCCCACAGTATTTTCCCTCCATGTCACTCTGCACTGACAGTTAAGTTGGTTAGTACATGGAAGACAGGGGCTCAATTTTCATCACCAACTTTTGTATAAGCAGAAATGATGTACAGGGGCTACAATAAATATATCTAGCTGGAAAGGTAGGGCACCTGCTTTCTGTAGCATTCTTGGAGTTTTTGAATTCCAAATAAGGATTTTTATGTATGTCAGATTCGCTTATTTTACACTTGGTCTCTATATCAACACAAGTTGGGGCTGACTTATTATTCTAGACTATTATCAACTAGACCAGAAAAGGATGGTGTGGTGTTAGAGAGGCAAACATGGACCAGGGAGTTGGAAGTGTCTAAGGTGCCAGTGTTTCTTCTGTCACTGAAAGCCTGTGATCCGAGCATCTTCTTCAAGTCCATAAAACTTGTACAGTCAGTTTTTTCTTCAGAGCTTTGTAGAATCTGTGCAAGTTAAGATTCAGCTGTGATTCTTTATGGTAGAGTTAGCTCAACGACCCTGCATTTCCTGAAGATACATTATAGTGAAGAGGTAGCCGGATCTGGGGATAGTTAGAGACTCTTGAATCTTTCTGAGCCAGCACTTCCGAGGATGATGAGGTTGACAGAGCTCAAGTCAATGCTGCTCTGTGGACAAGTCTCTGAGGAGAGAACCCCCAATGATGTGAAGTGATGGTAACCTTCAGCCTGTGGAATGGGATGGAGCCTGAGAAGTGCTTAATCACCCAAACCCCAGAGAATCACGCCAGCAAAGCCAAAATAAAACACCCAGGAGTAAGAAGGAAGAAAGACCTGTCTTGTAAATAATCCAGGATGATTACTGATGGACGATTGGATGGAAGACTTAATATGTGTGTAACATGAGTGGGGCCTGCTTGTTGTTGGGGTTTTTTGCCCTGCCCTGTACCCCGCAACTGTTTGGCTTTGAAAATCACATATAGGTCTCCATAAATTATAAACTGATTGGCCCATTCGCTCTGCCTCTTGCTGGCTAACTCTCACATCTTGATTGACATTTTCTGATCTATGTTAGCCATGTGACTCAGTACCTTTTTCAGTGAGGCCAGATCACATCCTGATGCTTCGGTGGTCTGGGCAGGAGTGAGAGGAATGTACAACTCCTTCCCAGAAATTCTCCTGTTCTCATTACATCATTTCTACTTCCTGCCTTGTTTTCCTACCTATATTTCCTGCCTGGCCAATCAGCGTTTATTTATAACATGATTGCCAGAATCTGAACAATTCTCCCCACCATTTGTGGAATATAAACATTGTGCAGTAGTAGCTTAATTTAAAAAGCAAAGGCCACATACACAGGAAAGAAAGACAGACAAGAGAAAAAAAGAGGGGAGAGATTTTATTTTAGAAATAAATGCTTCAGGAGGCACCAATGGACCAATGAATGATTTGGTTTGGAACAATAACACACAGAAGATTTTTTACTTGTGTTCTGACATGAGTGGGTTTTGGTTGTTTAAGAACAACAGAGAAATGGAAGAAGAAATCTCCCTAAAGAGATTTCCAAAGAGACAATAAGTTAACTTGTACGTGGTCTTATTCTGGAAATGAGAATACACAAGAAGGTCCTAATAGGAGGAGTTATCTTCAGAAGGAAGTTCTGAGACATAAAAACAAGGCATAGAATTTGCATAAAGGTGATAATTCCATGCTTAATACATGGTCATAGTTAATGTAGTTAGGAGCTGTCAATTAGCTGGAATATTAGTGAGTTTTCAGTTCCAATAAAAAGCTGGGTGTGGACACCCATGAGTTCAATCAGGGGACATGGGGTGATGCCACCTGGCCCTTGGTTCAGTGGAGTCACTTTGAGGTGTCTTGTGTTTTCAGGCCTGTTTTGAGCTGTTCAGGGCTCTTTTTGTATCTGTAGACTTTGCTTTCTTTGCATATCCTGTGCAAGTGTGGTGCCTCATTCTGAAGTTATTTGCAAGCGACTTACTGCATTCACTTTCTCTCAGAACCTAATCAATATCATTACCTCACATAATTTATAAGATTGAATTTTGAGGCCATAATATAAGCATACACACTTTCTGGTTTTCCTTACTATTCTCAAATGGAACCAGATAATGCTCTGTCTAGTTACTTAGCAGCCAGCTGTGTATTACATTCTCCAAGAACATTTCTAAAAGCTTCCTTTAGGCGACTTTGGAAGGAGGAAGGCAAAGGCGACACACACAGCCTGAAGCTTTAGCTGCTGACTTGAGCACAGAAGGAGAATAACAGCTAAGAAATATGAGGTCTTTGGCCCCTTTCCCAAGAATTGCCAGGCTAAGACCTTGGCAGGGCCTGAACAAGAAACTGAACTCCTATTTGCACATCCTTTTACCATTAAGAAATTAAAAGCTTCAACCTTGAATGATCACAGTTTCTGAGAATCATGACAAGACATTAAAGAAGAGGAGGAGTGTCCTGGGGGAGGTAAGCGGGAGTCTTTGCATGAGTAGGTGTGAGGTTGGCAATGACTTCAATTCCTTTTAATTAATGGTGAGAATATTTCATTTAGTTCTTTGAAAATAAACTATTCTTATAGAGGTCACATAAAGGAATCAGCAGGGCAGGGATCTTTGGTTACCCAAATATTGGGAGTCTTTCCAAAGTTGACCCTTTTTGTCCAGCCAAAATCCTTTTCATATGCCTATGCCTACGCAGCAACTGCTAAAGAGGCTTATGGGTAAATTAGGATGAACTCAAACTGTACAGACACATCAGAGAGACTCAAAGAGGTCTACTGACGACCTGCCCAAAGTCCAGACAGAAAGTTCAAAGTGGAGTTTTGACTTCCACACAGGCTTCTAGCCCCCCTTGGCAATGGTGAGTTCCTCTAGTCTCAAGTCTCTCAGGCCTATGACTGGGCACAAACACCCTTCACTATTGTCTTTCACCAGAACATGCATTTCTTTGTCAAGACTGAGCTCACGTTCCCTGGCTTTTTTCACCAGTTCTCTAGACCTTGTGGTTTTTAATCGAAGAATGAACATATTTATCCTTGAGATTCATTTAGGAGACTTGGCTTTCTTGGCAGCCGCACTATAGAAACTAACTTCCTGGGACAAGATTGGCAACACAAGAATGTGAGAACAGAACCCTTCATAGTAGTAATTGACTAGTCATTTTTCAAGGACAGGTAAAGCTCTATTCTTAAAAGAGCATATTAATGAGGGAGTACCTGCAGGTGTCATGACAGGCAGGGAAACGATCCACAAAGAGGTGACAATGTAAACTTAATTCAGCCTGGCTTAGGCTGGACCAAACTTCTAGAGAGTGTTATACCAGGTGGACATTTTTTAAGATAAGTAAAATTAAATCAAGACCAGGTAAACAATTTGAATAGACCTATAAATCTCTCAAGAAAATAGAAGTTATCATCAAAAACCTCCAAACCAAAAAAAAAGCCCATAAAGAGATCCTCTTAATGCAGAATTCTCCCAGAACTTCCAAGAAGAGCTGATACCTATACTCCTTAACGTGTTTCACATAATAGAAACAGAAGAGTCATTGCCAAATTCTCTTTATGAAGCTACAGTTACCCTGATACCAAAACCACTCAATCCAAGAAAGAGAATTACAGACCAATCTTGCTCATGAACATTGATGAAAAAATTCCCAATAAAATATTGGCAAACCAAATCCAAGGAACATCAAATAATTATCTATTACAATCAAGTAGACTTCATCCCAGAGAAGCAGGGCTGGTTCAACATACAAAAATCTATCAATGTAATCCATCATATAAAATAAAATGAAAAGAAAAAAACACCATATGATTATTTTATTAGATGCTGAAAAAGCATTGGACAAAATTCAACACCCCTTTATGATAAAGGTCTTGGAGAGGTTAAGGGATACAAGGATCATATCTAAAGATAATAAAAGCAATATACAGCAAGCGAGAAAGCTAATATCAAATTAAATGGAAAGCTCAAAACAATTCCACTAAAATCAGGAACAAGACAAGGCTGTCCACTCGCCATATCTCTTCAACATAGTGCTTGAAGTTCTAGCAATAGCAATAAGACAACAAAGATCAAGGGGATTTGTATTGGAAAGGAAGAAGTTAAGCTTTCGTTATTTGCAGATGACATGATAGTGTACATAAGTGACCCCAAGAACTCTAACAGAGAACTCCTACAGCTGATAAACACCTTCAGTGATATGGCAGGATACAAGATTAACTAAAAAAAAAATCATTTGCTCTCCTATACACAAAGGATAGAGAAAGCAAAGAAATCAAAGAAACTACCTTTCATGATAACCAAAAATGGCATAAGGTATCTTGGGGTAACACTAACCAAGGAAGTGAAAAATCTATTGACAAGGCTTTGGGAGTCTTTGAAGATAGATATTGAGAACACCAGAAAACCGAAGGATCTCCCACGCTCCTGGATGGGTAGGATCAACATAGTAAAAATGGCAATTCTACCAGAAACAATCTATAAATTCAACACAATTCCCATCAAAATCCCAACAAAATTCTTCACAGACCTTGAGAGAATAATAATAAGCTTTATATGGAAAAACAAAAAACCCAGGATAGCCAAAACAGTCCTATACAATAAAGGCACTTCTGGGAGGCATTATCATCCTTGACTTCAAACTCTATTACAGAGATACAACAATGAAAACAGCTTGGTATTGGCATAAAAACAGAGACGTTAACCAATGGAACTGAATTGAAGGCCCGGATATTAACCCCCAAACTATGAACACCTGATTTTTGTCAAAGAAGCTAAAAGTATACAGTCGAAGAAAGAAAATATCTTCAACAAATAGTGCTGGCATAACTGGATGTCAACCTATAGAAGAATGAACATAAATCCATATCTATCACCATGCACAAAACTCAAGTCCAAATGACCTCAATATAAATCCGATCAAACTGAACCTGATAGAAGAGAAAGTGGGAAGTGTTGAAATTGGGGTGCCGGGGTTGCGTCCCCAACACCCTGGTTGCCTGGCTAGCTTATGCCCAAAATAACAACACACAAACTGTATTCATTTAAACACTGCTTGGCCCACTAGCTCTAGCCTCTTGTGGGCTAACTCTCGTACCTGGTCTAACCCATTTCTTTGTTAGCACCCCAAGGTGCGCTTACCGAAGATTTTAGCCTATGTACATCTTGAGTTTGGAGCTTCATCACGGAAAGAGTGCCTCAGAGAGCAAGAGCTATCCCACATCTGCCCGCTAGACAGGAGCATGGCGTCTCTGGCGGAGCTGCATGAATTTCTGACCTCACTTCCTCTTCCTCCCAGAATACTATTCTGTTTACTCCACCACCTATGTTCTAACCTATCAGGGCCAAGGCAGTTTATTGAATTAATGAAGAATCAACAGATTGATATGTGACACTCCCACATCACTTCCCCTTTTCTGTTTAAACAAAAAGGAAAGGCTTTAACTTTAACATAGCAAAATTACATTACAATAATCTTTATCATAACTAAGGAAAATATAACTATAACTATTCTTAACTCCATCAAAGACTCCAGAAAGATACAATATTACCTAAGTAAACAAAAAATAAACGCGTTCAAACTCTAGAAGTAGCAGAAACATGCGCTGCCTGTACAGTCACCCAAAGTTCTTCTGTACCGTTGGGGCATCCATCTTCGGCCTACAGGACCATAGTTTTCAGCAGACATTCACAAAGCAGGAAATTTCAAAGGCAGTCACTATCTGCTTGTCCTGAGAAGAATGTCTTGCAGACTCTTTCATGAATCAGGAACCCCGAAAGATCATCTCACCTTTAGGCAAGTTCAGTAGTCCCTCTCTCTGTGGGTTCTCTGTGTCCAGTTTATGCAATAGTCCAAGCAAGAGCAGTTTCTTGCCCAATGGCTATCAAATTCCATAAGGATCCTCTTCGATGCCCATCTTCCTCTTGAAGTAGATTGGTGCTGCCAGGAGCATATGTGTCTCATTGTCATGAAAAACCTAAGTTATTTAAAACATTTAAAATACCATATTCTATAATCTTTGAAAGATATAAAGATTGACTATCTAAAATATATCTATGTATATCTAGAAAATCTTAACTAACATGACCACAAACTTGACTATTATTGATTATCCATTAACAACCTATATACATTACATTTTTTTTTTTTTTTTTTTTTTTTTTTTTTTTTTTTGGTTTTTTCGAGACAGGAGTTTCTCTGTGGCTTTGGAGCCTGTCCCTAGAACTCCCACTTGTAGCTCAAGCTGGTCTCGAACTCCTGAGATACGCCTGCCTCTGCCTCCCGAGTGCTGGGATTTTTAAGTGAACTACACAATCACTATACCTAATCAAGATGAGAAATACATATACTATAACAAAATTTACCTTAAATCTCTATCAATAAAGCAAAATCTATACTAATGCAAATTATTCATATCTTATATCCTTATACCCCTTTAAATGTAAAAGAACATTTATAAACCATATTTGGGAACATGGGCACAGTTTTCTCTCCAAACTGCTTCTGCTGGACATGGGGCGTCGTTAATTGGGTCTTTCATGGTATAACCTGTGTGCTAGTTTCATCTCAGTTGGCAGTTGAAGCGGAAGCAATTTTCTGAAGGCGTTCACAGCAACCCTTCAGGAGGGCGTGGTCCATCATACCATATTCGGATAGAAGAAATCCACAGACTCTTACCCTCTGTGAAAACAAAACAAGAAACTCCTTTCCAAAGTATCATGTCCTTAGATCCAAATTTCAAAGTCAAGGCATTTTGAAAATATCTATGTAGGATTAGTTTAGCAGCATTTATAAACAAATATCTTTTAGCAGTTGCTCCTTCCTCCTTCAAATGATTCAAACAGAGCATAATAGCATACAATGTCAAAATTCTCTGTTTATTTTCCATCTTTGTACAGCTTTGTTTTAACCTCTATTTTGTTTATTTTTACTTTTTGCTTTTTGAGCGGTATATCTTTGACCTGGAATGACACTGTAGACCAGGCTGTTCTTGAACTCTCAGAGATCAAGCGGTTTGTGCCTCCCAGGCATTGGGATTAAAAGGCGTGTGCTACCACACCTTGAAATCACAGAGGTCAATCTCCCTCTGCCTTCCAAGTGTTGGGATTAAAGGTGTGTCCTACCACACCGAACTTCTCTCTTCCTTAATTTTGTTTTTTTACTTTAAAAACTTTTAGCTTTTTTTCTTTTAACACATTGTAAATCATTGGAAGC
>CAWTZC010000682.1:0-27649 GCA_963919715.1 Microtus obscurus
GAGACTTTTGATGATGTTTTTATTTTTTTTTAACATTATAGGTTATTTAATTTGCTTATCTGGTTTGATTTAATTTTGGTAAGTGACATATCAGAAAGTGTATTTTTTTAAGTTTTCAATTTTGTGGAGTACAGGTTTTAAAATATGACCTAGTAATTCTCTGTATTTCCTCTGTGTCGGTTGTTATGTCCCAATTTTTATTTCTTGATTTTGTCAATTTGGATATTCTTCTCTGCCTTCTGGTTAGTTTGGATAAAGGTTTACATTTGTTGATTTCAGCTCTCAGTTTGATTATTTTCTGCCATCTAGTTCTCCTGGGTGAGTTTGTATCTTTTTTTGTTCTAGAGTTTTCAGGTGTTCTGTTAACTCACCAGTGTGGGATTTTTTTCAGCTTCTTTATGTAGGCGTTTAGTGCTATGAACTTTCCTCTTAATACTGCTTTCATTGTGTTCCATAAATTTAAATATGTTGTGTGGTCATTTTCATTGTATTTTAGGAAGTCTTTAATTTCTCCTTTATTTTTTCCTTGACCCATTCAGGTGAGTATTTTTTAATTTCCATGTGTTTGTGGGCTTTCTGGAATTAATGTTACTGTTGAATTCTAATTTTAATATGGTGATCTGATAAGATACATGGGGGCATTCCAATCTATTTTTTTTTATCTGTTGAGGTTTGTTTTGTTACCTAGTATGTGGTCAGTTTTTGAGAAGTTCATGAGGTGCTGAGAAGGATATTCTTTTCTGTTTGGATGGAATAGTTATAGATGTCTGTTAAGTCATTTGAGTCATAACCTCTCTATTAGTTCCTATTTCTTTGTTAAATATTTTTGTCTGACAGACATGTCTAGTGGTGCGAGTGTAGTGTTGAAGTCTCCCACTATTAGTGTGGGTGGCTTTAATATGTGAGTTAAGCTGTTAAGATTTAGAAGTGTTTCTTTTACGTATGAAGGTGTCCTGTATTCAGAGCATAGATATTTAATATCGAGATTTCCTCTTCAAGGATTTTTTCTGTGACTAATATGAAATGTCCTTCTTTGTCTCTTTTGATTGATTTTTTTAGTTTGAAGTCTGTTTTGTTAAATATTAGGATATCTACACCAGCTTGGTTCTAGGTCATTTGATTGGAAATTTTTTCTTTCTCACTGGTTCTAGGATCCGTACCCTGGACCCACAAAGGGCCCGGTTCAGCATATTCCCTCAGAGGTCCCAGACTTGTGTTCTGACCTGCAGAGCTCCTTGGTTCAGGCCTCACAAGAGGTTTTTTTTTAAGTGACTTTGTTAAATGTTGAGTAATGTGCATGTGTATGAGTGTTGTGTTATCAAAAAAGAGTAGGATTGAAAAAAATATTGATATTACTCCCTGGGGGTTTAGAGAAGTTCATGACTTAATTTAGATGTTGCTATTTACTGTGGTTTTTAATGACTCCCGTCTACCTAGATGCAATGACCACATGCAGAGGTTAGAGTACCTCTGTAACTCAGATCCCTGACTGTAGCTCCTGCTGAGGGTTAGTCTTCCAGAGGTGGTTGGTCACTGTGCTGAAGAACCAATCAAACTGGTTAATATGGCATGCACAGACTCCTCCAAGTATTGGTGTAAACTTTACCAAGAAGCAGCATGAGAAACTGCTCTGGAGGGAGACTATTATAAGAAAGGTACTAATATGAGGATAGGGAGTTGCTTTAGATTTCATTTCCTCATAGATGTAAACAGATTGGATATTCATGATCCACAGCAAGAAGTGTGAACAACCCAAACTCTCCTTTGATTATCGCTATGTTTGATGCAAATAACAAAAGCCTTCAAGTCCTTGCAGGACTCCTCATTGTGGATTTCTGCCAGTGTTCTTGAGACTTCTATGATGTAGAAATTTGTTGCTGTTTCTGCCTGGGTCCTTTTATATCATGCAGAATCTACTTGAATACAATTCATGTCTTTGAAGCCAAGTTCAGCTGGCCTGCTGCAAAAGCAAGACATTAAACCACTGAAAATTTAGAGAATATTACAGAACATAGTCACAACAGAAATAGCTGAGTGCTACAGATTGAGAGTAAAGAACTTCTACCCACAAGCCAAGCTCCTACACTGATCTCAGAGTCTCAGAAAACTAACCATTTGGATACTGCAGAAGAAAAAAGCAACTGACCCTGGCCTCAGACACCAGCCTTGTGAAAAGAAACAACAGAGTCTGCCATTTCAAACACAGTTTATCTGAGAAATTGGATGGTTATCCAATTTCCCCATTCTGCCCCGCAAGGAAACCCTCCTTTCCTTTCCCTACAGTACCCTACCTTGAAGCATGTAGTCTACATTCTCTGGAACTCTGGTCACTGTGTTTCGGGTCATGTGTCCACATGGCTGCCACCTCTCTGGCATTAACTAAATGTTTGGGATCTTGCTGTTTGGGGGCCATTTAAACTCCCATCCTTTATTTCTTCCAACACATTTAATTCATTATATATAAATTTTATCATTGACACCAAAGACAAAGAAAGGCTTCCCAGACGGTTACAGCCTCACCAGACCCCTTCCCCCACAGGACTTCTAGCCTAAACCCCAGCTCGGTTTCTACTCTCCTTCCTTCAGAAGGTCACTCCACCCCCTTAAAAACTAAGGCTGATTGTTGGACAGCCCAGTATGCCACCCAGGACCTCACCCTACCTGGGGTCAGGGTTTCTAGCTCCTCATTGCCATGTGATAGGAGTAAGAGTTTTGTTTAACTTCTGTCCGCAGGGAGTGGTAAAGCTCACTGTCTTATCCTAATGCTATCTCCAGCACCTGAGATGGCTGCCGTTTGCTCACTCCCAGTTCTATGCTTAACACGGGTATTCATTGCTCAGCACACAGTAGGTAAGGGCTAATCCACTTTCCAGGGGCAACCTGGACGTCCCTGTTTCAGGGAATTTGATTCTTGGGAACTTTCTTCTGATGGCACTTCCATCTCTGGGGGGATATTCCAGAATAGGAATTAAGCCCTGGCTCATTATAGAACTACAAACATAGGCAGTAGTTACCCCAAAGACAGTCTTGGATTTGTCCTCTAAAATGTTTCAAACGACCTTCAAATCAGATCTTGGGCTGGTTCAATATGTCCCTTGACAACCCAAACCTCTGGCCTAAATTTGGCTTGCTTTAACCTTTCCTTTGTAGGACCCGACAAATCTCCTCCAGTGAAGCAGGACACAGAGGTTTCCTGTCTTCAAGCCTCCTTCAATCTTCAGCCCTGTCCTTCCGTTTCTGTCTGTTCTGCATGTCAGGGTTTTTTACTATGCCCAGCTTCCAAACCTAATTTCTCTCAGATCCTGATTCAGCAGATGAGCCCTCCCCTGATCAAACTTCATTGGGGCTGGCCCCACTCCACTTTTCCACACATTCCTCCCTTTTCCCATACTTTTGTTCCCCACAGTCTACTCAACCCCCTCGTCTCTCTCTGGATCCCTAAAGCTTGCCCTCCTTTCTGTGTCCCAGGACAGCTAGCTCCTAGAGTCTTTTGATACAAACAGTTCCT
This sequence comes from Microtus obscurus, assembly GCA_963919715.1. Classification (NCBI taxonomy): domain Eukaryota; kingdom Metazoa; phylum Chordata; class Mammalia; order Rodentia; family Cricetidae; genus Microtus; species Microtus obscurus. The sequence continues at coordinate 3,509 of CAWTZC010000682.1, forward strand.
TTGGAGTTGGGACGTTCTTACTGGAAGGATTCTGACACATGGGTCTGAAGAGAAATATTTAGGGAAGAAATACTGACAGCATGTCTGGCTAGCCAAAGGGTGGTAGTAGGTTTTTAAGGATATTAAATACCCTTAACAACCCATGGCTACATACTGTTTGTATTTTAGAAATAGAGTCTTACTAGGTAGCCCAAGCTGGAATTCACTTTGTAGCCCAGGCTAGTTTTGAGCCCATGGTGATCCTGCTTCCTGGCCTCCCATACTGTTGGGACTACAGTATGTTTCACCATGCCTGGCTTCTGGCAATAGTACTTTTGCTAATACAGCCAAAATTTGACAAGAGATAGTTTCTTGACTGTTAGAACCTGGAGTTGGAAAGCATGCTCGTGAACTTATTGTATTATGCTATATTTAAACGATTATTGTTTTAAGGTTTAGTTGGAACGTCCACCCAGGGATGGCTTTGTGATGCCATCTATCATTCATCAGGGAAACAACTGATTTAGTGAGTAAAGCAGCTTCATGTTTACACTGAATTATATAATATGAAAATATAGCCGTAATTAAGGCCACCACTACCAGTAACTCTTCTGTTTTCATGTGTATGTGGTATAGGTTTGCATGTGTATAGGTATATTTGTGCACACTCATGTCAGTGCAAGCAGAGGCACAAGGTTAAGGTCTAAAATCACCCTGAATTTCTCTTCTATCTCTGGCTGAAGCAGGGTTCTTGAGCAAAGTCTGAGCTCACTGACATGGCTAATCTTGCCAGCCAGCTTGCTCAGAGGATCCCTCCCGTCCCTGCCTTCCAAAGCTGGAATTGCAGGGTGTCAGGATGGCCAAACATTCACAGGGGTTTGAGCATCCAAACTCGAGCCCCTCACATTGGCACAGCAGCTGCTTTAACTGCTTTAACTGTGCCGCTCTCCAGCCTCCAGTCGCTACTTTTCCCCTAACTGATGTTAAGTGGTGTTCTACTGAATCGAAACACTCTCTCATGGAAGTGGGAATCAGGAGACTCCGGCAGCTAACTAACTAAGCTTAGAAGGTGCAGGGAGTTGTAGTTTGCAAGGCTCCTCTTTAAGACTCTATGAGCTGCAAACTTCATTCGCTGGGGAGAGATGAGTCTGCTGGACTTGACTGCAAGTCTTCTAGCAAGCTCTGTGGGTGCAGCTTTTGTGAGTTATCGCCATTGCTCACAAGCCTTTTGCTCATCACCTTTTTGTTGATGCGGGTTTAGTTGCTGATGCTTGTAGCTCCGCTCCAGGCCATGCTAGAACCCAACCGCATCTGCACTGATTCATCAAGCTAGACTGGAACCATTTCCATGATCTGTCGCAGCCCTATCTGGGGTCAGTAGATCCAACAGGAAAAGTCATACAACATGTGACCAGCTCAGCTTATTCATTTGAAAGAAAATGCCCCAAGTTTGAATTGCCATGGCTGCCAAATAAAACTGTTTCATGAAAATAGTGCTTTCTTGTTTACTATAATGGCTGTGGTTTAAGTCATGCTGCAAAATGCCTTATGCATACATCTAATTTTGTCACACAGAACACCAAGAAGATATATTCAAGGGTTGGAGAATTTATTAAAATCAATGTTTTTACTTGTATAAAAATATTATGGGCTGAATTGTGCCCCAGTATTCCCCATATACACATGTTGAATCCCTATTCCCAGGTTTCATCAATCTCTCTCTCTCTCTCTCTCTCTCTCTCTCTCTCTCTCTCTCTCTCTCTCTCTCTCTCTCTCTCTCTCTCTTCCGGGCAGCTACAATATTTGGGAAACTGTAGCTTATATATACTTTTATATCAATTTATAACCCTCTGGGGCCCTGCATACTGCCTGAGTCCCTGTCATCCACTCTGTCAATGGGTATCCTGCAGGTATTAATATATGTTAGATTTCAAGTTAGAAACATCCATGTCATGCCCCAGAGACAGAGTTCACAACTTAACTTCAGAACATGACTGTACTTGGAAATGAAGCTGCCAGGGTGAGACCTAGTTTAATATAACTGATACTCTTGGCAATTTGTTTGCAGGTTTTATTTTGGGAACACAACGTGGCTCATTTGTTTACCTATTTAAAAATGGTTTTTTATTGGGGAAGGTTGTCGTTTTCTATCAAGAACATTGCTTTGGGAAGGATACATATGGAGTTAACAGGAGGGAGGAAAGGGACACTATGTAACCAGCCAGATCAGCTAAGTCAATACCCTGATTAATGACATGACAGATGTTATAGGCCACATTGTCTGCACACCCAAATGATGTCCTTTAGAAGAGGAGACTTTAAAATGTGGCACAGAAGAAAGTCCACTTGGTAATGTGGCAAGAAGCTGTCATCTGCAAAAGCAAGGGAGAAGCTTCAGAATAAAACTAACCCTGCTAGTCCTTGAGTTTAGACTTCTAGACTCAAGAACTGTGAGAACATAAGTTTCTATTGCTTAAGAATAAACACCTATGGCAACTTGAGCAGACTAATGCAGGGCCCTGAGTTGTAACTGTCCAATAATACATGCACACATTAATACAAACAGGCACATGCAACCCCAGAGCATGCTGATAGAGTTAATAAAATGTTTATCTGAAGCCACCCTTTTTCTCATGAATATGTGGCAGGGAAGAACACAGTGGATATTATTAGAAAATTGATGTGATCATTGCTTCATGTTAAGGCATCATGACATTTGACCCAACATTGTTGTTTCTGCAAATATCAGTGCAAATGTCAACAGGATGAAGGGAAATATCGTTTTGGTATTATGAAAATAGATCTGAGTGTCCTGCGTTCTCTGAACAGGTCTCGGGGTCCTGAGGACTCTGACAGACTTCACTTTGAGAAGATTGTCCTAAATCTCTGTCAAAGCTGCAACAACAGTGGAAGACTACAGTTCTCTACGCTTATCTACCTGCCTGCTAGTGGCTGTGGCTCTCTTAGCATGTGCTTTCACAATCATTGCACAAATGATCAGACACCATTGGAGCACAGCTTCCTATGATTGTAGATATGGATGGACTGACCTTTCACTTTTTTTTTTTGGGAGATCTGCCTGTCTCTGCCTGCTGAGTGCTGGGATTAAAGCAAGGTGTGAGCCACCACTGCCCAGCTTCACCTGCATTTTTGGTTGGAATTTCTAGCACAGAAAGGCCGTGAATCTAAACATTACTGGATTATAATTTCTTCCTTCTGTAGTACTCTGGAGTCAGATGTTGCACCCTTGGTGACGTGTTTGGTGACATAGGACTCAGTGATAATCTGGACTGCATTATGTTCAATATGCATAGTATGTTTTATTAAATGTAAGTATTCACGTATTTAAGTGACAAGTTTAAGGATAGGAAGGTTAACAATGATCTAAGAGTTTGTATATCTTTGATATAATGCTAGTATTTTTTTAAAAATGATTCAGTATTCTCCTTTGGAAATTAAATATCTACTTATTTAGGTGGCTGGTACTTGGAACTGGTAATGCAATTTTACAAAACCAATGGAAGAATGAACCACCATGGCTTGTGGGTTAATGAGTCAAATAGTGAGTTTTAGAAACTAGACAGGACTGAAAATTAACCTGTGGTTTTGGACTGAGACTCATTTCTGGTCTCAAAATGTTTAATTTTTGTGTTAGTTACTTGTATTTTTGGTATGATGAAAATATGACAATAGTGGCTTAAGAAAATAAGATTAGATTTTGGCCTATAGCTCCGTGGGATGCAATCGTATACAGGGGAGGCAAATGCCAGCAGGAGCAGTGAGACAGGTGGCCACATTCTGTCAGTCAAGAGGCAGGAGAACCTGAATGTCTGTGCTCTCAGCTACTCTTCCTTTTGTTTCCTCAGTCTTTGTGAACCTGTCTCTATGAAAGGACTGTCCACATTTAGAGGGGTTTATCTCACTTAACCCGATCTAGATAATCCTTTCATAGATGTGTCTAGAGATTTGTTTCCATGGTGACTAAATTCTGTCAAGTGTTGACAATTGTAACCATCATGATTAAATGTTTATTTGGGAGATTATGACAGTTTAGTTTGACAAAATTCCCTCTTGCCATCTCCGTGACACCTGCCCACCTGTGAGGAAATGTGAGCCTGGCAACCAGCAGAGGGGAGCCCTGGTGGAACGTGGACGCCTGAATGTCCCCTCCCCATCTTAAGTGTAATACATCTCCACTTTTCGCTGTTAATATAATCTCAGATCTTGAAAGGATTTTAAGACACTCCCCAGTTATGCTTGTGCTTTTCTGTCCTGCAAAGGAATAGTAAGAATCCAAACGGACACATAATTATTAGTGTTTTTATTTATTTGATGTGTGTGTAGTTATAGACAGGACTAAAGTGAGGAATAAATCAAGGTTTTGTCTCACTGTCATCTGGACGTACATGGCCATCACGCTCTTGAATTGCTACTACCTGGGAGACCTGTATGTGATTGGGGCTGCTGGACTTGCCTTCATGGAGGCGGTAATTGCTCACGAGTCCACATAGCTCTCTAAGAGTTCACTGGCCGCTAACTGTCGCTAGGAGGAGGGTCTTGCCAAAGTTCTATCCCCTCCGTTAAGGATATGTGAATAGTTATCAGCTGATGGGGAAAGGATACAGGGTGTCCGGACAAATTGCTCATGGTCCTGTGCATAACCTTTCCAACCCACCTGTAAGTATCACCAACCACGCTCACTGTTTTTTGCCAGGCTACACTGATTAGACTGTTGTTGTTACCTTATCTAGGGTGAATAGGGAACTTACTCATTTCCACAGGGAAATTTACACAGCAATGTGTGAGCACAGAGTTTTAATTGGTTCTGACTTCTATAGATTCAGAAAGAATTCTTCAAGAGAAGTATATGATTTTCAAAACAATATCATGTTTCACTTTTTCATTTGTTTAAATCTGCTGTAGATTTGTTGACCAATTAAAAAAGACATTCTATTAAAAAGTTTTTGGAATATTCCAAAAGGGATTAGTAGAGTATTGTTGCAGGGAGCTGCTTGTTCATCCCAGCCACCCAAAACTGAAACAATCACACAAACTGTTAAGTCAAATCACTGTCCCCCATTAGGGCCCACGTTGGGCACCAATTTGTAGGAGGAGGGGCCCACTTGTTCGGTTCGGCCACCCAGAACCAAAAATAATCGCACATAAATTGTATTAATTGTTTTAAAACACTGCTAGGCCCATTAGCTCTAGCTTCTCATTAGCTAACTCTTTATTAATTTAACCCATGTCTACTAATTTGTATATTGCCATGTGGCAGTGGCTTATTGGCAAAGACTCTCAGGTCTGTCTCAGGCGGAGGATCCATGGCTTTTCCCTTCGACTTCTTCTTCCCAGCATTTCATTTAGTTTTCCCCACCTAGTTCCTGTTCCCCTATAGCTCTGCATAGGCTCAAAGCAGTTCCTTTCCAGCAGCTGCTGTACTTCCCACTGGGCTCTGCTAAAGAATCCACACTGCTTTCCAATACCATGAGCAACACCTAAGTCCTTAGGGACACAGTCAGACCAAAACCCAAAACCACAGTTCTTTCTCTCTGGGTTTGACTAGTTGTTCCCTTGTGAAATAATTTAAGCTGGTTCTTCCTCGCTTCCTTGATTCTTATTAGAATGGAAAGTTAGAATGGATTTAACCTATTTACTTCCATCAAAAATCCTGTGAAGTTGTCTCAACGTATGGAGTCATGCCAAGATGGACTTGGTGGCAGATGACATGGGTGACATAGTGACAGATAAATCTGCTGCTTTGTTAGGGGTACCCATTCCCTAATCCCACCAGCAAGAATCCTTGAGATGTTCAAACATGTTTTAATCCTGTCTTGACATGCCAAGTGTGTTTTCTGGTGTGGTTTTTCTGGGGGCAGAATTTATCACATCTATTTCTGTAGCAGTGGATGTCTACAGCCTGCAGTAAGAAAGAAATTATAAACCATTACTCTATTCAAAAGTTAATATCTAGGAGTTTGCACTTTCATCAAATAAGCAATCTATTTCTGTATGAAAAAAATGAGAATTTCCATTAAAAATGGTATGTTTGTGAATTGCTCATATTCTCTGAAAATGGGCTTCTTTGATTTTATTTTGATTGGGCTGATGCTTCTATCACTGAAACCACATAACCAGTCATTTTCAAAACACAGAAAGGATCCCCTGACATCGTTCCCCCTTGTGCATGGGTTTTGCGTTCCTGGTTGATAAAAGAGGTGAATCCGACCCAGTGTTCTCACTGAAGATTGTCACCCTGTGATGAAAAGATTAATTTTTGCGTCTCTGGACGGACTCAGTGTCGGATCACGAAGAGAGTGGAGAGGCGTCTGAGACTGGCGGGCTCTCAGATCTGTGGTATCGGTTGGTTTGTCTCTGACGTGCGCAGAACTACTGCTCAGCTCCCAGGAACCATCACACCCCAAAACTAAGTTCATGTGGGTGGAGAGAAGTTGTCTTTCCTACGGAATGAGGGAACTTCTGGTGGGTTAGTGAGAGAGGGGGATGGCTTTGATTCTCAAGTTCCCAGTGATGCTCTACCATGCTGTCTGCAAAGACCAATTAAGGCTTATTTCAAGAGCTCTTCTGGCTGTCTTGATGCAATACAAATTTCCTTCCACCACATCTTTTTTCTTTCCCGGTGATTTAGGTTTCCCCTAGGCACGGCCTACTTTTCATCACAGAGGCTGTTGTTTCTGTGTAACCTTCTTGTTCCATTGTTACCTCATTTGACCACTTTCTCATCAGAACGAGGTGCCCAGGATTTGGGAATTCAGTGTCATAGTGTCCCGCCAGGATCCCACTTCCAGTCATGACTTTTGGAAATACATCATGATTAGAAGCTCGGAATTCTGCAAGCATGTCATAGTTCCAGTCTAGGAATAATTTCACAACTGCTTTTCTGAGCATTTGCTTTGTTATCTACAAGGTTTGAGGTCTTTGAAAGAAGGAATTGTGTAACTGATACAGATTTGGATTCAGCGTTTTGGTTTCTCGTTTACATGGTGTGATCCCCGTCTGGTACTCAGTCATTGTCATGTCAATCCACTTGATAAGGCTTTGGGAGTGAGGTTGGGATTTGGTTACTGAAGACTTTGGTGATGACTCGTTCCTGTTCTGAAATTTATTCCAGTAACAATATAGAGAAAATATCTTAAGACTCAGGGCAGTGATGGTGCACACTGTCAATCCTGACACTAAGGAGGCAGAGGCAGGAGATCTCTGTGGTTCTAGGCCAGCCTGGTCTACAAAGCAAGTTCCAGAGAACCAGGGCTACAGCAGAGAAACCCTGTCTGGAAAACATCAAAGAAACAAAAAAATAAAATCAGGCAAGGAGGCAATAAAGCTCCAACATAATTTCCCACAGCTCTCGTGGACTCTGCAGGTGCTGAGGCCGGCAAACCCCTAACCAAATTACAACTGGGTGTTTCTGAACGTAGGTTTAATATACTTTTAACCTCTGTGTGATGTCCCCGACACCCATGAAACACAGCAGAACAAAAACCCTTTGTTCCGTTTCTCCTCTGCCTTAGAATCTTCCACCAAAGCTGTTACTGTGGTTTAGTGTCTGCAAACTCAGGCCATCAAACCATCACCTCAGCTACCAAAGCCACACAGAGAAACTCTTTTCTCGGAAAACCAAAAACAAACCAAACCAAAAACCAAACCATCACAACTGTGGTACTGAGAACTTAAAAAAGAGAGATGGAAGGTGTAAAAATAAAGAAAGTTACTTGTTATCAAACTTGAAAAAATAGTTTAACCCAGTAGCAATGAAAACATAAAGCCTTAGCTAACGGCTGCTTTGAGCTGATAATTAAGTGATGCTTTTCTAGAAAAGGTGATGCCTTTACCTGCTAAGAAGATGCTGGTGATTACGCATATTTAGAAGCCCATTATCAAAATTCAGAGAAAGCTGCTTAGATTTGATTGCTTCACTGATGGACACCAACAGGTTACAGTATGTACACTCAGCTTTGTTCTTTCGGCAATGGAGGAGAGTTGAGTACATCCTAACTGAGAATGATCGGAGACAAAAGTGCTTGTTCTTGGATGCTCACGGCTGCCAGCTAAGTTGCCATTTAGGTTCTGGGAACTGACCCAGGGTCTTTGCAAGAGAGCAAGTGTTGATAACCCCTGAGCTTATCTTTATACCCACACGCCAACATTTATTCATTTTTCTTGTTGGTATTAGCTAAATATTAGTGCAAATTGACTTCAGGACCCCTTTTGAGGTTGGGTTTTACTTGTTTATTTATTAAAGATTTCTGTCTCTTCCCCCCACCGCCGCCTCCCATTTCCCTCCCTCTCCCCCAATTAAGTCCCCCTCCCTCTTCAGCCCAATGAGACAAAAAATCCAGGATAGCCAAAACAATCTTATACAATAAAGGAACGATCTGGAGGCATTTAACATCCCTGACTTCAAACTCTATTACAGAGCTACAGTATTGAAAACAGCTTGGTATTGGCATAAAAACAGAGAAGTCGACCAATGTCGAATAGAAGACCCTGACTTTAACCCACAAACCATGAACACCTGGTTTTGAGGTTGGGTTTTAATGAGAATAGATTGAAAATGCATTAGGGATGTGATGAGGTGAGTGTACAGGAAAAGGACACAGTAAGAAAACCAGAGGTCACAGATCACCGGCTTCATAGCTCACAGACACCAGTCACTTGGTGCCTCTCTTATCCAGTGCTAAGCCTCTAGGAATGTTTGCACACAATTAAGCAAACCACTCCGTCATAGCTCTTCTCTCCCTCTTTCTTTCTTGTCTTCCTTGCAGGTCAGTAGCACTCAACAAATTCTCCTATATTTTTCCATGGCTCATAAGAAAGTGTATATTTGTAATTTGGGCCTTGACACTGGTGGGTCAGATTAATGTAACCCAATTTTGAACATTTCCTGGCATTAATATTTTTGTTTCTTACTTTGTTCTTTGTCCCTTTCTTCCCTTATCACCTCTGTCTTTACTAAGTAGAAGGTATATAACAAAGACTATTTTTTGGGGAGGGGAGAAAAGTATTTTTAAAAGACTTTCAGACAGCCAGAGTAGAGTTCCTCCCAGACAACTGGAAATGAAGGGATGCCCCTCACAAGACCTGGCACAAGCCGATAATATTACTCTGGTCACTAGAAACTTCATCTTCATTGTCCAGTATGCAGAGAGGCAAGGCCCTGTTGCATGTGGCTTTGAATGTCTATTCAGTGTATGCCCACAACATGGGACTCAAAAGTGAGGGGACAGGGGCAGTGACATGGGACATTAATTATGTCAGGATATATTTTTTACAGCTTTCCAAGCAGTACAAGTAAATTATAGCACCTACTTCCCAGTAACTTGCTCACCCTCTATCTAAGCCTTCTTAAGTCTCTAGAATATTTCAGCCTTCTTAATTCCCAACAGAATGAATGTAAACATTAGGAGAAAGTCACCAACCTCTCTCTGAGCAGGTAGTAAATGATTGAAGAGATCCTGATTATGGGAGAATTTCTAAGAAGCTGATTCTCTTATGCCTGCCCCCCTCGTGAAGCTCCTTGGGTAGTTGGTGGTTATGAAGCGCACATCTGTTGTTGATTGGCCCGATGCCAGCAGCTCTGGTTCTCTGAACTGGAAAGGAATTCAACTGTGGGGTTTTAGGGGTCTGGAGAACCACAGGATGTGGCGCCTGGGCCTTCTGGTGCCTCATAAGGAAGCTGCATCTGCTGGACTAGGAGCTGGGAGAAGACTAAGTCGGCAGCCGTGTGAGCAGTTTCCCAGCACTTGGTCCCCATGTGTCCCCCCACTTTCCACTTCTCTTGGAACAGGGCTGCCCTTCAGGTCCGTTCGCCAAGCTGCAGAGGCCAGGCCTGACTAACGGCGTTAGTGTGGTGCATGCAATGCTGAGCGAAGGAGGCCAGATGGCTTGGCCGTGGAGGCTGAAGACTGCGGCAGAACCATCTTAAGCCCCGCTGGCAAGCAAGATGAGAAAAATGAGAGTAGGGGCAAAAAAACTCTTCTCATGTTTTTCCTCATTAAAATCATGGTTGGTGAGTTTGGTCCCACAGTATTTCCCCTCCAGTGTCACTCTGCAACTGACAGTTGAGTTGGTTAAACGTTAGGACGGGGGCTCAATTTTCATCACTAACTTTTGTATAAGCAGAAATGATGTACAGGGGCTACAATAAATATATCTAGCTGGAAAGGTAGGGTACCTGCTTTCTGTAGCATTATTGGAGTTTTTGAATTCCAAATAAGGATTTTTATGTATGTCAGTTTCGCTTGGTTTTACACTTGGTCTCTAGTATCAACACAAGTTGGGGCTGACTTATTATTCTAGTCTTTATCAGCAACTAGACCAGAAGAGGAGAAGGTGGTGTTAGAGAGGCACACATGGACCAGGGAGTTGGAACTGTCTAAGGTGCCAGTGTTTCTTCTGTCACTGAAAGCCTGTGATCCGAAAGCATCTTCTTCAAGTCCATAAAACTTGTACAGTCAGTTTTTTTTCTTCAGAGCTTTGTAGAATCTGTGCGGTTAAGATTCAGCTGTGATTCTTTATGGTAGAGAGTTAGCTCAACGACCCTGCATTTCCTGAAGATACATTATAGTAAAGGAGGTGCCGGATCTGGGGGATAGTTAGAGACTCTTGAATCTTTCTGAGCCAGCACTTCCGAGGATGATGGGGTTGATGGAGCTCAAGTCAATGCTGCTCTGTGGACAAGTCTCTGAGGAGAGAACCCCCAATGATGTGAAGTGATGGTAACCTTCAGCCTGTGGAATGGGATGGGCCTGAGAAGTGTATCACCCAAACCCCAGAGAATCCTGCCAACCAAACCAAACCAGGAGTAAGAAGGGAAGAAAGACCTGTCTTGTAAATAATCCAGGATGATTACTGATGGACGATTGGATGGAAGACTTAATATGTGTGTAACATGAGCGGGGCCTGCTTGTTGTTGGGTTTTTTTGCCCTGCCCTATACCCCACAACTGTTTAGCCCCAAAGAAAATCACATATAGGTCTCCATAAATTATAAGCTGATTGGCCCATTTGCTCTAGCCTCTTACTGGCTAACTCTCACATCTTGATTAACCCATTTTTCTGATCTATGTTAGCCATGTGGCTCAGTACCTTTTTCAGTGAGGCAGATCACATCCTGCTGCTTTGGTGGTCTGGGCAGGAGTGAGAGGAATCAACTTCTTCCTTCCCAGAATTCTCCTGTTCTCCCATTACTCATTTCTACTTCCTGACTTGTTTTCCCTACCTATATTTCCTGCCTGGCCAATCAGTGTTTATTTATAACTGATTGCCAGAATACAGACAATTTCTCCCACCATTTGTGGAATATAAACATTGTGCAGTAGTAGATTAATTTAAAAGCAAAGGCCACATACACAGGAAAGAGAGAAAGACAAGAGAAAAAAAGAGGGAGGAGATTTTATTTTAGAAATAAATGCTTCAGGAGGCACCAATGGACCAATGAATGATTTGGTTTGGAACAATAACACACAGAGGATTTTTTACTTGTGTTCTGACATGAGTGGGTTTTGGTTGTCTAGAATAACAGAGAAATGAAAGAAGAAATCTCCCTACAGAGATTTCAAAGAGATATGTACAAGTCTAACTTGTACATTGGTCTGATTCTGGAAATGAGAATACACAAGAAGGTCCTAATGGGGAGTTATCTTCAGAAGGGAAGTTCTGAGACATAAAAACAAGTCATAGAATTTGCATAAAAGGGTGATAATTCCATAGCTGAATACATGGACATAGTTAATGTAGTTTGGAACGTGTCAATTAGCTGGAATATTAGTGAGTTTTCAGTTCCAATGAAAAGCTGGGTATGGATGCCCATGAGTTCAATCAGGGGACATGGGGTGATGGCACCTGGCCCTTGGTTCAGTGGAGTCACTTTGAGGTGTCTTGTGTTTTCAGGCCTGTTTTGAAGGCTGTTCAGGGCTCTTTTTGTATCTGTAGACTTTACTTTCTTTATATCCTGTGCAAGTGTGGTGCCTCATTCTGATGATATCCGATGACTTACTGCATGCCCTGTCTCAGACCTAATCAATATCATTACCTCACATAATTTATAAGATTGAATTTTGAGGCCAATATAGGCATACACACTTTCTGGGTTTCCTTACTATTCTCAAATGGAACCAGATAATGCTCTGTCTGGTTACTTAGCAGCCAGCTGTGTATTACATTCTCCCAGGGGACATTTCTAAAAGCTTCCTTTAGACGACTTTGGAAGGAGGAAGGCTAAAGACGACACACAGCCTAGAAGCTCCAGCTGCTGACTTGAGCACAGAAGGGAGAACAACAGCTAAGAAATATGAGGTCTTTGGCCCCTTTCCCAGAATTGCCAGGCTAAGACCCTTGGCAGAGACGCAACAGGAAACTGAACTCTATTTGCACATCCTTTTATACGTGGGAAATTAAAGCTTCAACCTTGAATGATCACAGTTACTGAGAATCATGACAAGGCATTAAAGAAGAGGAGAGAGTGTCCTGGGGGAGGTAAGCGGGAGTCTGCGCAAGGTAGGTGTGAGGTTGGCAATGACTTTCAATTCCCTTTAATTAATGGTGAGAATATTTTATTTAGTTCTTTGAAAATAAACTATTCTTATGGGGGTCACATAAAGGAATCAGCAGGGCAGGGATCTTTGGTTCCCCAAATATTGGGAATCTTTCAAAGTTGACCCCTTTTGTCCCATAGCTAAAGTCCTTTTTCTATGCCTATGCCTACATAGCTTACTGCTAAAGGAGGCTTATAGGTAAACTAGGATGAACTCAACTGTACAGATGCCATCAGAGACTCAAAGAGGTCTACTGACCTGCCCAAAGTCAGACAGAAAGTTCAAAGTGGAGTTTTGACTCCCACACAGGCTTCTAGCCCCCCTTAGCAGGTGGTGGGTTCCTCTAGTCTCAAGTCTCTCAGGCCTATGACTGGGCACAAACACCCTTCACTATTGTCTCTCACCAGAACATGCATTTCTTTGTCAAGACTGTGACTCTGACTCCCTGGCTTTTTCACCAGTTCTCCTAGACCTTGTGGTTTTTAATCGAAGAATGAACATATTTATCCTTGAGATTCATTTAGGAGAACTTGGCTTTCTTGGCAGCAGCACTATAAAAACTAACTTCCTGGGACAAGATTGGCAATACACAAGAATGTGAGAACAGAACCCTTCATATTAGTAATTGACTCAGTCATTTTCAAGGACAGGTAAAGCTCTATTCTTAAAAAAGAGCACATTAATGAGGGAGTTCCTGCAGGTGTCATGACAGGCAGGGAAACGATCCACAAAGAGGGGGTGACAATGTAAACTTAGTTCAGCCTGGCTTAGGCTGGACCAAACTTCTAGAGAGTGTTATACCAGGTGGACATTTTTTTAAGATAAGTAAAATTGAATCAAGACCAGGTAAACAATTTGAATAGACCTATAAGTCTCAAGGAAATAGAAGTTGTCATCAAAAACCTCCAAACCAAAAAAAGCCCATAAAGAGATCCTCTTAATGCAGAATTCTCCCAGAACTTCCAAGAAGAGCTGATACCTATACTCCTTAACGTGTTTCACATAATAGAAACAGAAGAGTCATTGCCAAATTCTCTTTATGAAGCTACAGTTACCCTGATACCAAAACCACACACTCAATCAAGAAAGAGAATTACAGACCAATCTTGCTCATGAACATTGATGAAAAAATTCCCAATAAAATATTGGCAAACCAAATCCAAGGATACATCAAATAATTATCTATTACAATCAAGTAGACTTCATCCCAGAGAGGCAGGGCTGGTTCAACATACAAAAATCTATCAATGTAATCCATCATATAAATAAAATGAAAGAAAAAAATCATATGATTATTTTATTAGATGCTGAAAAAGCATTGGACAAAATTCAACACCCCTTTATGACAAAGGTCTTGGAGAGGTTAGGGATACAAGGATCATATCTAAAGATAATAAAAGCAATATACAGCAAGCCGAAAGCTAATATCAAATTAAATGGAGAGAAACTCAAAGCAATTCCACTAAAATCAGGAACAAGACAAGGCTGTCCACACTTGCCATATCTCTTCAACATAGTGCTTGAAGTTCTAGCAATAGCAATAAGACAACATAAGGGGATCAAGGGGATTCGTATTGGAAAGGAAGAAGTTAAGCTTTCGTTATTTGCAGATGACATGATAGTGTACATAAGTGACCCCAAGAACTCTACCAGAGAACTCCTACAGCTGATAAACACCTTCAGTGATATGTCAGGATACAAGATGAACTAAAAAAAAAAATCATTTGCTCTCCTATACACAAAGGATAGAGAAGCAGAGAGGGAAATCAGAGAAACTTCACCTTTCATGATAGCCACAAATGGCATAAAGTATCTTGGGGTAACACTAACCAAGGAAGTGAAAAATCTATTTGACAAGAACTTTAAGTCTTTGAAGATAGATATTGAAGAGAACACCAGAAAACCGAAGGATCTCCCATGCTCCTGGATGGGTAGGATCAACATAGTAAAAATGGCAATTCTACCAGAAGCAATCTATAAATTCAACACAATTCCCATCAAAATCCCAACAAAATTCTTCACAGACCTTGAGAGAATAATAATAAGCTTTATATGGAAAAACAAAAAACCCAGGATAGCCAAAACAATCCTATAAAATAAAGGAACTTCTGGAGGCATTATCATCCTTGACTTCAAACTCTATTACAGAGATACAGCAATGAAAACAGCTTGGTATTGGCATAAAAACAGAGATGTTAACCAATGGAACTGAATTGAAGGCCCGGATATTAACCCCCTAACTATGAACACCTGATTTTTGACAAAGAAGCTAAAAGTATACAATCGAAGAAAGAAAATATCTTCAACAAATAGTGCTGGCATAACTGGATGTCAACCTATAGAAGAATGAAAATAAATCCATATCTATCACCATGCACAAAACTCAAGTCCAAATGACCTCAATATAAATCCCATCAAACTGAACCTGATAGAAGAGAAAGTGGGAAGTGTTGAAATTGGGGCGCTGGGGTTGCGTCCCCAACACCCCGATTGCCTGGCTAGCTTATGCCTGAAATAACAACACACAAACTGTATTCATTTAAACACTGCTTGGCCCACTAGCTCTAGCCTCTTGTGGGCTAACTCTCGCACCTGGTCTAACCCATTTCCTATGTTAGCACCCCAAGGTGCGCTTACCGGGGAGATTCTAGCCTACATCCATCTTGGGTCAGAGCTTCATCACGAGTGCCTCAGAGAGCAGAGCTATCCCGTCTGCCCGCTAGACAGGAGCATGGTGTCTCTGAGCGGAGCGCATGATTTCTGACCTCATTTCCTCTTCCTCCCAGAATACTATTCTGTTTACTCCACCCACCTATGTTCTAACCTATCAGGGCCAAGGCAGTTTATTGAACCAATGAAATCAACAGATTGATATATGACACTCCCACATCACTTCCCCTTTTTCTGTTTAAACAAAAAAGGAAAGGCTTTAACTTTAACATAGCAAAATTACATTCAATAATCTTTATCATAACTAAGGAAAAGTATAACTATAACTATTCTTAACTCCATCAAAGACTCCAGAAAGATACAATATTACCTAAGTAAACAAAAAAATAAGCAACGTTCAAACTCTAGAAATGACAGAGACATCTCGCTGCCTGTACAGTCACCCAAAGTTCCTCTGTACCGTTGGGGCATCCATCTTCGGCCTACAGGCCCAGTAGTTTCAGCAAACATTTCACAAAGCAGGAAATTTCAAAGGCAGGTCACTATCTGCTTGTCCTGCAAGAATGTCTGCAGACTCTTTCATGAATCAGGACCCCGAAAGATCAACTCACTGTTAGGCAAGTTCAGTAGTCCTCTCTCTGCGGGTTCTCTGTCAGTCCAGTTTCTGCGAATAGTTCAAGCAAGAGCAGTTTCTTGCCCAATGGGCTATCAAATTCCACAAGGATCCCTCTTCGATGCCCATCTTCCTCTTGAAGTAGATTGGTGTTGCCAGGAGCATATGTGTCTCATTGTCATGAAAAACCCTAAGTTATTAAAACATTTAAAATGCCATATTCTATAATCTTTGAAAGATATAAAAAGATTGCCTATCTAAAAAGTATATCTATGTATATCTAGAAAATCTTAACTAACATGACTACAAACTTGACTATTATTGATTTATCCATTAACAACCTATATACATTTTTTTAAGTGAACTACACAATCACTATACCCTAATCAAGATCAGAAACACATATATGAGTATAACAAAATTGACCTTAAATCTCTATCAATAAAGCAAAATTTATACTAATGCAAATTATTCATTTATCTACATCAGTATCCCCCTTTAAATGTAAACCATATTTGGGAACATGGGTGCAGTTTTTCTCTCACAAACTGCTTCCTGCTGCTGAATGGAAGGGCGTAACGGAATGGGTCTTTTCCTTGGTATAACCTGTGTGCTAGTTTCATCTCAGTTGGCAGTTGAGCCAGAAGCAATTTTCTGAAGGCGTTCACAGCAACCCTTTAGGAGGACGTGCGTCCATCACTTCCTACCATACTCAGATAGAAGAAATCCATAGACTCTTACCCTCTGTGAAAGCTTGGACAAAACAAGAAACTCCTCCAAAGTATCATGTCCTTAGATCCAAAATTTCAAAGTCAAGGCATTTTGAAAAATATCTAGTAGGATTAGTTTAGCAGCATTTAGAAACAAATATCTTTTAGTAGCTCGTTGCTCCTTCCTCAGCATTCAAATGATTCAAACAGAGCATAATAGCATACAGTATCAAAATTCTCTGTTTATTTTCCATCTTTGTACAGCTTTGTTTTAACTCTATTTCGTTTATTTTTTACTTTTTAACTTTTGAGCGTATATCTTTGACTGCGAATAACACAGTAGACCAGGCTGTTCTTGAACTCTCAGAGATCTGCCTGTCTCTGCCTCCCAGGCATTGGGATTAAAGGCATGTGCTACCACACCTTGAAATCACAGAGACTCAATTCTCCCTCTGCCTTCCAAGTATGTTGGGATTAAAGGTGTATCCTACACGAACTACTCTCTTCCTTATTTTTGAAAAGTTTTTTACTTTAAAAACTTTTAGCTTGCATATATTTTTACAACACATTGTAAATCATTTAAACATTTGCTTTGTCTTTGATGCTCTCTTTACTGTATCTCTCTCTGTTTTTCTGACCACATGAGTCTTTAATTTACCAAGCAATCTCAGTAGGACTAAAGGCGTGGCTTTGCCAGCTAGATCCAGTCCGTTCCTTAGCCAGCCTCATGGCAGAGATAGAGGCTGTAGCCATGTTTACTGCCACAACTCTATGGCATTTCAAGGTCCCTGCCAGCCAGCAGAGGCCACAACAGACAACACTCAAGTCCTCTCTCTGTAGGCTGGCCCTCCTGCCTCAAACGAGTCTGAGTTGCCCTGGCAGGATGGCCCAGAAAGCTGACATTTTTAAACAACACAGTTTTTTTTTCTGCTGTTGAGTCAGGAAAATTTCAAAATGGAGGACATATCATTTTATACTAGCTCTGGGGCCACCAGGTAGGAAGCTGGCACTCAGCACTTTAATTCTGAGACTGAGTGTGTGCAGCACCGAAATTCTTTTCATTCAAGTTACATCCAAATCTGACACGCAGAGCACTGCGCAGTCTGAAAACACGTCTCTGTCTGGCGGCAGGAATCCGCCGTGCTCTCCCGCCTGCTTGGGCCTGAGTCTACACCAGGTGCAGGCGGGGAGGTGAGCCATCAGCACGGTCTCAGAGGATCCCAAGTGGGAACACAAACATCCAGTCCCATAAAAGCTACTGAAGTGCTTTAAAGCTAGAGTTCACGCTGGCAGTACAGCCCCCAAGAAGCTGCGCTTAAATTGATACAGCATTTTTTCTGAGCTGCTGCCGCTGAACCAGGAAACCTCTCTACAGCATGCCACCAACAAACAGCAAAAATCTGTGTTAAACTCTCTCTCCCTTATTTTTAGGCCTTCTCAGGTTTTTAAGTGGATTTAGTTCATCAGCGTTTGGGCGCCATCTGTGTGAAATTGGGGCGCCAGAGTTGCGTCCCCAACACCCCGGTCGCCTGGCTAGCTTATGCCCGAAATAACAACACACAAACTGTATTCATTTAAACACGCTTGGCCCACTAGCCTAGCCTCACACATGGGCTAACTCTACGCATCTGGTCTAACCCATTTCTATGTTAGCACCCCAAGGTGCGCTGTACCGGGGAGATTCTAGCCTATGTCCATCTTGGGTTGGAGCTTCATCACGAGTGCCTCAGAGAGCAGAGCTATCCCGTCTGCCCGCTAGACAGGAGCATGGTGTCTCTGAGCGGAGCTGCATGATTTCTGACCTCACTTCCTCTTCCTCCCAGAATACTATTCTGTTTACTCCACCCACCTATGTTCTAACCTATCAGGGCCAAGGCAGTTTATTGAACCAATGAAATCAACAGATTGATATATGACACTCCACACATCAGGGAAGTAGACTGCAACACATGGGCGCTTAGGAGACCACTTCCATATATAACTCAGTAAAGCACAGACAATAAGAGCAACAACGAATAAATGGGATCTTCTGAAACGGAGAATCTTCTGTAAAGCAAAGTGCGACACTGTCATTAAGACAAAAAGGCATCCTACTGAATGGGAGAAGATCTTCACCAACCCTGCATCAGACAAAGTTCTGATCTTCAAAATATATAAAGAACTCAAGAAACTAGACTTTGAAATTCTAATTAACCCAATTAAAAAATGGGGTACTGAACTGAACAGAGAATTCTCAGCAGAAGAAGTTCAAATGGCCAAAAGACACTTAAGGTCATGTTCAACTTCCTTAGCGATCAGGGAAATGCAAATCAAGACAACTTTAAGATACCATCTTACACCTGTTGGGAATGGCTAAAAATCAAAAACACCAGTGATAACCTATGCTTGAGAGGGATGTGGAGTAAGGGGAACACTCATCCATTGCTGGTGGGAATGCATACTTGTGTGCAACACTTTGGAAATCAGTGTAGTGGTTTCTCAGGAAACTGAGAGTCAACCTATTTCAGGATCCAGCAATATCACTCCTGGGAATGTACCCAAGAGATGCCCAATCATACTACAAAAGCATTTGTTCAACTATGTTCATAGTCAGATCCTGGAAACAACCTAGATGCCCCTCAATAGAAGAATGGATAAAGAAAGTGTGGAATATACACACATTAGTGTAGCTACGTGCAAGGCAAAAAACAATGACATCTTGAATTTTGCATGCAAATGGATGGAAATAGAAAACACTTTACTGAGTGAGATAACCCCAGACCCAAAAAGATGAATATGGTATTACTCACTCATAAGTGGATTCTCCGAAGCACATAAACAAAGGACATTGAGCCTATAGTTCATGATCCTAGAGAAGCTAAAATAAAAGGGGTGAACCCAAAGAAAAACATATAGTTATTCTCCTGGATATTGGAAGTAGACAAGATCATTGGGCAAAAGTGGGAGCACGGGGGTTGGGGAGTTGGGGAGAAGGGGAGATGAAGAGAGAGAAAGGAGAAGGGGAGGAGTTGGGGGAGAGCTTGGGGAAAGCGGGATGGTTGAGACGGAGAAAGGGTCGATATGGGAGCAGGGAAGTAGATATCTTAATTTAAGGGAGCCATTTTGGGTTGGCAAGAGACTTGGATCTAGAGGGGATCCTAGGTGTCCACGGGGATGTCCCCAGCTAGGTCCTTGGGCAGCAGAGCAGAGAGGGTGCCTGAATTTGGCCTTGCCCCACTATCACACTGATGATTATCTCGAATATTACCATGAGAATCTGTCATTCAGGACAGATGGAGATAGAGACATAAACCCTCATCAGAACAACAGATTTGAGCTCCCCAAGCTCCAGTAGAAGAGCAGAAGGGGAGGAGAAGATGAGCAAGGAAGTTAGGACCATGAGGGGTTGGTCCACCCACTCAAGACAGTGTGCCTGATCTAATGGGAGCTCACCAAATTCAGCTGGACTGGGACTGAATGAGCATGTGATCAAACTGGACTCTCTGAATGTGGCTGCCAATGGGGGCGGACTGAGAAGCCATTGATAAGCACTGGGACTTGTTTCTATTGGGCATGTAGTTGGTTATTGAGACCCATCTATTTGGATGCACACCATCCTAGGCCCGGATGGAAGGGGAGGGCTTGGACTTCCGACAGGTCAGGGTACCTGTCCTTCTTAAGGAGGGAGGGGGAGGGAGGAAGGGGAGTGGGGGAGTGGGAGGGGAATGGGAGGAGGAGGAAGTGTAAATTCTTATGAATGGAAAATAAATTAAAAAAGATAATGTAAGTGGATGTGATAAAGAGGGGGGGGAGTGAGGTGTGCCTTGAATCTGTGTCTATCTGTAAGTAGGGCACTGCTGTAGCCACATTATGAGGAATATGGAGGAGGCCAATCTGAACTTTCTTTGACACCCTGTCAATCCAGCGGCAGAGGACTCTCTTCTCACCTTACTTTGCAGTTGCGCATTGGGAAGTCTTTGTTAAAGATAATTGAGGATTGTGCTTCATTCATGGAGTAAATAGGCATGCCACTGTGCATGACTTCCTTTTCATTGTGTGTACAGGAAAGACTCAGAGAGTCAGACATTTAAATTTAGGATAAATATGGATATCTTTAGGGCAGATCTTTCTTTTGGAAGTTGAGATTAGGGACTTTTTGTTGTTACTTTTTATTTTTCCTATTTCTGCTATCTCTTTCTCTCATCTCTTTTTCTTTTCCAAGGCCACTTGTTTTTTTGAAAACATTCTCATGAACAACTTGCAGGGGGCGATAGGTCAATGGCTTCAGACATAAGGGAATGCTTTGCCTACAGGTGATGTTTGGTTTTAGAAAGAATACAGGGAGAGTGAGGTGGTAAGGCTGTGATTGACAGTAAGAGTGGGGAGGATAACACCGAGGGCCTGGTTCTTCTAGAGGCTTGGCCAAATGGTGCTGATGTTGTTTGGCACCGTGGCTGGTTGGGGAAGATGGGTGTGGTGCATGATGACTCTGGGGCAGCCATTTAGAATAGAGAAGATTGCTCTGGCGAGGAGGAATGCCTCTCACAAGATGAGATGATGCTGTGACCGAAAGAGAACCCAGGATGCTGGCAGGATCCTTTCTGGATCCAAATTCCCTTATGCCAATGCTAAAAGACAGAAGAAAAGAGAATCTATAGAAGGAAAGAATGCTCCACTTGGAGTTAATATTCAAACCTCTATGAGTTAGTAATAAATACTAGTTGGGGTTTGTAGAGTTGAATATTTATGTGATGGGATTTTATAAATAATAATTAATTAAGTAAATGATTGAGCCTCCAAGAAGACTTCAGGCCTCCCAAATTCCTGTGGTGAAGTTAGAATTTTGCCTTTTGGAGACTAATCCTTTGGATTACAGAAACAAAAAAGAAAAAATGGTACTGGAGTGAGCTAGAACGCAAATTTAATGCACTGAAAAATGAATGAGAATGAATTTTGGATGATAAAGATAGAGAGATTAGGAGAATTTAGAATAAGTGCATGCAGAAAGAGGGTTTTTGCCCCTCATGCACCACCTCTTACCTGCCTTTAGCCTCTTTCTTTAAGCTTGAACCTGTAGTGTCCACCTCAAGTTTTGCATTAACTGTGTGGCTAATCTTGTACCTTCTGTCCCCAGACTAATCTCCCCTCCACTCTGACAACAGATCTTCCTGTAAACAATTCTCTGGGTCCATTTCTTCTATGTGGGCTCTGATTCCTGCTCATTTTCTGTAGAACAGAATAAGACTAGTCAGCTCCCAAGACGTTATCAGAGAAAGCCCACACTCCAGCCACACTTGTCCTCTCTGGCTATGAAGAATTCTAAGTTCCAAACACGGCTCATATGCGCTACCTTTGCTCAGACTTGGCATTGAGGCCTCAAGGAACTATCTTCAAGAGGTTAAGACTGGAAACCAAGGTCCAAGACGGGGATGCTGTTTGAACACAGTAAACTTGAATCCTGGGGACATCCCTTGTAGCTTGAGCCTCCTCTGTTGGAGAGCTAAGTGGAAATTTTGTATTACTTTTTTAATGTGGGGAGGTGGGCTGGAGAAGAGACATGTTACTGTCTAACCACACAAAGGCATTCTGAGCAAGACATAGTATAGGATATGCTTTATATACAATCACCTGAATTTCAGGGAAAAAAGAAAAGAAAATGTATAGAAATTTTTTTAGTTGTTTGCTTCAGGGAAGGCACTGAAAAAAATAATTTTTTCAAGATAAAAGGGGTATATACTCAGAGGGCAAGGTGCAGGCTCTAAGGGCAGGTATTCAAAGTTTTTCAAACTGGCACTCACTAGAAAGGAGCTCCACCCTTTGGCTCCCTTTAACAGAACTGCTCCTGAGGCTGCACAAACTGTGGGCTTCTGTGGGTGGAGTGACTCAGATGAGATCCGGAGCGCACCTTCTGTAGAGAGCAGCTCATTTGCGCTTGCTAGGTGCTGTCCTCTGCTTCTTTGGGAGATCATGAAGTAATCGTGAGTATGAACTGGGCACATTTCAGATGAAAGTATAAGAAATTCAAAATGTAATGGAGAGATGGCTCAGATGCTAAGAGCATTGCCTGCCTCACCAAAGTCTGAGTTCAATTCATAACCACATGGTGGCTCACAACCATCTATAAATGGGGTCTGTGCCGTAACAGCAGGCATGCAGCCACAGACAGAATAGTTGCATAAACATATAAAATAAATAAATATTTAAAAAAAGAAATCTCAAATGGCGGGCTTGAGTTGTTAGACGCTCATGAGTTCGAATAGTTCCCAGTGTTCTTAGATCTAATAACACAGATGAGCTACATGTTTGCCCTCTAGGGCTGTGGATTAAGTCAGTCCTACTAGACAGTAGAAAGGGCAAAGCTTCTTAATATCCGTAACGATTTCAGTACAGGAAGAGTTAGTTTTACATTGAGAAGAAATGGCATCTGCTGCTCTCGACACATGGAGATGTCATTACTGTTCCTTTTACAAAGTTTTAGTTGTGTTGTGAGAAGTGTAGATGATCAAGATACATGTTGAGAGTTCACCTCAACCAAGGGAAGAGTTCACTAAATCTCTACTGTGGTCTTTACTCCAGCCAAAGAAGCCTCAACAGCCAGGAACGTTTGTTGTGGGGTATTTTAAGAAAGGACTCTTTTATAATATATCCCAGTTACAAATGGTTTTGGATTTCAAAACATGCGTGATTTTCTCTTTAATATCAGTGTTTGAATGAGTAGACCAGGCTGTGTCCCTGATGTCACTTATCCATTGGAATGAAAGCAGAGGGAATGCTTTCTCCCAAGACTTTAGGGAGCGCCAGCAGAGTGCAGTGAAGTATGCTGGATGTGGTGGGGGTCCATGGAGAGCCAAATCATGTGGTAAGTGCTATGTATTCTACAGAGGAGGCTGGTGGCTTTGTACATTTAAGCAAAAACAAAGTGTTGTTTTTATGACTGATGTTCAGTGAGGCCCAAGAAATTTTTGGGGCAATGTCATGAAAGAGCACCAAAATGAGATTTAGACTCCAACTTACGCTTGAAATAACAATTGCACAACATCAGCCACTTTGGTTCAGCCGAGAAATTCTCTGCCATCTTCAAAGTTCAACCAGCAACTGAGCATTAGGTGTGTAGACAGCTGGAAATGGATTTAGTGAACAACAACAAATCTGAACTAATAAATTTCATTATAATATTAACACCATTCATTCAACAAGTATTTGCTATAACTATAATTCAGAATTTGAGTAATACTCAAGGGCGTGAATGGTGGAGACAAGTATGGGTTGAAAAGATTCAGATTGCTCCTGGTTGTTGATGAAATTAGGGAAGCTCTCTCTTTCTGTACCTTCAGGACTGGTCTGCTTTGGCTGTTGAACTGTCTTTTATTCTATGACCCCAGGGTAGGAAGGATAAAGAAGCTGGCCACACACACAGTGCTGAGGGTGGGTCCTGGATTTATATAAGAGGCTGCATCAACAGATAGGCAAGGTAGGGAGATGATGAGGCCCACTGGAGTTTTGACTGATCCCAGCATTGCGCTCCTATGTCAAAAGCAGAGCTGTAGTGAAATGATGAATTGCAGTGAGTCAGCCAATGGATATGGATTACCAAGGATCACAGGAGCAGCTGCCTCAGATGTAGGTTGAAAGAT
>CAWTZC010000683.1:0-28234 GCA_963919715.1 Microtus obscurus
GGGCATCCCCTGTCACTCTCTGTTGAAGATAGGAGCGGCCGGCTGTGTTCCCCCGCACCCGGCGCCCGTATGGCTCAGCTTAAGCCCCGAAATAACAACACACACAAACTGTATTCATTTAATCACTGCCTGGCCCATTATTGGCTAGCTCTTACATATCGACCTAACCCATTTCTGATAATCTGTGTAGCACCCCAAGGTGTGCTTACCGGGGAGAATCTAGCCTGCGTCTCTGGGAAGTGGGAACATCATGGCGACTCCTGACTCAGCTTCTCTTTCCCAGAATCTCCTTCTGTTTACTCCGCCCACCTAAGGGCTGGCCTATCATCAATGGGCCTAGGCAGTTTCTTTATTGAACCAATGAAATCAACAGATTGATATATGACACTCCCACATCACTTTCCCTTTTTCTGTTTAAACAAAAAAGAAAAGCTTTAACTTTAACATAGTAAAATCACATATAACAAAACAGTTATCAAGTAAGAATTACAGTTACAATATTTATATCTACTTTATCTTTTATCATAATTAAGGAAAACTATAACTATCTATTCATTCTTCAACTCCATCAAAGACTCCAGAAGGATATAAAACTATTTAAACAAACAAGAAATCCAAACTCTAGAAATGACAGAGACAACTCGCTGCCTGGACAGTCACCCAAAGTTCTTTTGTACCGTTGGGGCATCCATCTTCGGCCTCCAGGCCCATAGTATACAGCAGACATTTCCATGAAGCAGGAAATTCCAAAGACAGTTCAGTCACTTTCTGCTGTGTCCTGCGTCCTGCAGAATGTCTCGTAGACTCTTTTATGAATCAGGAACCCCGAAAGATCATCTCACCTTTAGGCAAGTTTAGCAGTCCTTTCTCTGCGGGTTCTTTGTGTCCAGTTTATGCATCAGTCCAGGCAAGAGCAGTTTCTTGCCCAAATGGCTATCAAACTCCAAAACGATCCTCTTCGATGCCCATCTTCCTCTCGAAGTAGATTGGTGTTGCCAGGAGCAGACGTGTCTCATTGTCATGAAAAACCCTAAATTATTAAAACATTAAATGCCATATTCTGCAGTCCTTGAAAGATATAAAGAATGCTTATCTAATTGAGATATATCTCCATATATCTAGAAAATCTAACATGACTACAAGCTTGACTATTATTGATGATTATCCATCAACAACCTATATTTCCTAATTATACATTACATTTTAAAAATGAACTACACAATCACAATACCTAGATCAAGATCAGAAATACATATAACAAAATTGACCTTAAAATCCACACCAATGCAAATTATTTATATCTATATCATATCCCCCTTTAAATGTAAAAGAACATATATAATCAATATTTGGGAACATGGGCGCAGTTTTTCTCTCCAAACTGCTTCCTGCTGTATGGGGGCGTCGTTAATTAGGTCTTTCACGGTATAACCTGTGATAGTTTTATCTCAGTTGGCAGTTGAGTGAAGCAATTTTCTGAGGGTGTTCACAGCAACCTTTCAGGAGGGTGTGGTCTATCATACCATATCAGAATAGATGCAATCCATAGGGTCTGGTCCTCTGTGAAAACAAAAGAAGACCCTCTCCGAAGCATCATATCCTTAGACCCAAATTTTGAAATCGTAATACCCTTATATCCATTCTGTTTCCACTTGGCAGCCCATATAATGAAATGTCTCTCTGTACTTAGCTCCTTCACAGTCAAAAATTTTAAAGAAAATACAATGAACATAATCCAGACTCTCTGTGAATTTTTCATTTTTACGTGGCTTATTTTTCTTTATTTCTTTTACTCTCTTAACTATCTGTACTCTGTCTCTTTAAAGACTTTACCTTTTTAATTTTAAAGGCATTAACTTTATTCTCTCTATATATATATTTTTTTCTCTCTCAAGCCCACATACATTTATCCAACATTGTGACTCATTTAGTGGTCTGTCTGAATTTGTTTTATTGTGAATCTGCAATTTTTTTACTATCCAGGATCATTTCTTAAAATGTTAAGCACTTCTTAAAAACTTAAGTTGCACAATGTACAGGTAATACGGTACCGCCTGCATTCTGCCCAGTAGAAACCTTAAGTGCGTTGTCATTAAGGTAATTACGGTAGTTCCTGCCTGAGACTGCAGTATGGCAGAGCTGAGCCGCTTCTGCCCAGAGCCATTTGGTGAGCCTGAGCTGCATAGAGTTCCAGGCACACAGCAGTCCAAATTGCCATCAAGCAAGCCAAAGCAGTTTATTACAAATGCTCCATACAAAAGCTCTGTCTCTCACAGGAGCCAGACAGAGATCGCAATGGCGACACAGCCCAGAAAGCCGCACTTTAAAATGACGCAGCTTTTTTTCTGCTGCTATTGCCGAACCAGGAAATCTCTCTACGGCACGCCACCAACAAAGAACAAAACTCTGCGTTAAACTCTGTTTTTTCTCTGTTTAGAATTAAGCTCTCTCAGGTTTTAAGTGGATTCAGCCCATCACGTCCGGGCGCACCAATCTGTTGTAATAGGGAGCAGCCGGCTGTGTTCCCCCCGCGACCCGGCCGCCCGCATGGCATCAGCTTAAGTCCCGAAATAAAACAACACACAAACTGTATTCATTTAATCACTGCCTGGCCCATTATTGGCTAGCTCTTACATATCGACCTAACCCATTTCTGATAATCTGTGTAGCACCCCAAGGTGTGCTTACCGGGGAGATTCTAGCCTGCGTCTCTGGGGAGTGGGAACATCATGGCGACTCCTGACTCAGCTTCTCTTTCCCAGAATCCCCTTCTATTTACTCTGCCCACCTAAGGGCTGGCCTATCATCAATGGGCCTAGGCAGTTTCTTTATTGAACCAATGAAATCAACAGATTGATATATGACACTCCCACATCAACTCTCAATGTAACACAATTAAGACTGGCCCAAAGTCCACCCTGTGTGTAGTTAACTAGGAAGTGGGCATTTTATAAGTGAAAATGGAAAGTTTTCTATATACCTGGCAGCTTCAGTAAATCTATGCTCCATCACAGAGCTAAAACAGAACCCAAAAGCTTGTGCGGGTCCATTTTACAGGAGACATATAAATGATCCGAACACCAAGTAAGCCCCAGATGACCTGAACATGGAGATGATAATGGGATAATACTATTTTTCTCCTCTTAGGGGTGATTACCACTCTTTATATATTTTTCCTGTAAATCATAAGCAAATTATAATTTAGTAAATTTGCCTGTCAGATTCAAGTCTGCATTTTCATTATCTAATGCTGGTTTGAAAATATTGTCCATGTAGAGTGATTTTAGTTACTTTAAATGAATCCATCTCTTCAAGTTACTTAAAAAAAACCCTCAGTTGTGACTGAGGTCGTTTGACCTATTTCTCAGAAAATTATTCATCAATAAAATGTAGGGCTTAATTTGTAGCTATCATAATCACCTCTCCCTCCTTCCACTCGTCTCTTCTCAGCAGCGATCTCGGGGATTACTTGTCACTACTGATTTTCTATGGCTCTAGAGATCCTAGGAATATTATATTTGATAACCATCGCAGACCTGATTAGATGGCTGAGATAAGAGTCTTTTATCCTAAAGCACCTCAGCCAAGTAGAGGCATCATCTGGAGCGGTGAAGAGCGGTGCCAGAGTGCCGCTGGATCATTCTTCTATAATCAAGGTCCGGGGGTGAAAATCTCTGAATTTTTTTTCTGAATGTTGTAGTTAATATGCATCCACTTTCTCCCTCTCTCCACCACGAAGCCTCATGAGGATCTGGAAAGATGATCTCCTTTCATAGTTCACATTCCCTCCCTGAAGGCCATTTAAATTAAGCTTTTCTTATAAATACCTGAAAGGGTGGCCAGTCTTAAAATGACTGATAAGTATGCGGGCCATGTTTTCACTAACAGCCACAGCCTTGTAGAACTGCGTACTTGTGTCTTTACAGAGTTTTGTTTGCAAATCAACATTTTACGAAGTTATAAAACTATGCTTTAAAACAACCCAGTATTACCTTTACAGTCTTACCTGCAATCATTGACTGCCAAACATGACACTCATTTGTGTCCATGCTATCCCTTCCTTGTTTTTTTTTTTTTTTTTCCTATTTTTTATGTCATTATGTTCACTAACAAGCACGGGGTCCTGCTGATGGTTACTAGGAAGCTTGCAGAACAGAATCAATCGAATTACATACAAAAATGCCATTAGTAACTTGATTAGTGTCAGGCAAGAGAAACCCATAATTAAAGAAAAGGGAGTGAGATTCGAAGAGGTGCTAAAGTAGGTAGGATTGAGCTGAGCCCTTAAAACAGGAAATTATCTTTGAGAAATCCTGTTTGAGCTGAGGGCTAATCAGCAAGTGGGAGGGACCTAGGCAAGGAACAGGATAATGCCACCCCCAATGCAATCAAAAGACCAATATATTGCAGGAGACCCTAGTGGGAGACAGTAAGGCTTTGCCAACACAGAGTCTTGAAAGCAGGGCCCAGACCAGACGTGACCAGCATGGAACTGCACACATAAAACCTTAGAAAAAGAAAGAGCTCTGCCTCTCTTCTAGGAGTGGGATGTGAAGGCATTTCAGAACACAAGGATAACAAAAACTGTTATTTGAGAAATCCCTCTGGTTTTGTGTGGATGGGGATTGTTATAGCAGATCTATAAGCAAAGACTGTGGATGTTATTAACAGAGGGATTTAGGTAACAGAGACGTTGGTGGATTTGCTGAATTTTGAAGAAATAGAGTTGGGAGAAGTTGACAGTCTTCTTGAGCCTGAAGTTATACATTTCAGATGTTGCTTTGAGCTCGTGTTAGATGCCTGGCGTTGTGAACTCACACTTGATAGCTTTCTTTTGTTTATACCCATTCCTTTGCACATTTAGTTTTTTGTTTTTTGTTTTTTTCTCTTTATTGATTTTTATTGAGCTCTACAAGACTAGCATTAAACAAAGGTTCAGGAAAAATTATTTTAGAAAAAAATATTCAGAAAAATAACATTTACCAAAGTACTTGGTTCCTCTTTGGCTTGTGTTGTTCCCCTCATATCTACCCTTCTCAAATCCAGGTTAGAATGTCCTTCCTCCTGAAATATTTTTTCTGAACCTTTGTTTAATGCTAGTCTTAATTTAAACCTTAGCTCGTTCATTGTTGCCGCAAATGCTTTTTTCTATGAGCCCAATCTCAGCTTGTGCACCATGCATCTTTATTCCTTTTTCTATAGAAAGAGTTTCAATTTAGAACTAAACTAGAAATCACTCAAGGATAGGTTTTGGGGCTGGCAAGATGACTCTGTGGGTAAAGGCATTACTCACTTAGCGTGATGACATGCATTCAATACCAGTGACCCACATGATAGAAGGAGAGAACTAATTGTAAAGAGTTGTCTTAGGACCTTTACATACACAGAATGCATGCGCGCGCACACACACACACACACACACACATACACACACTGTAATTTAAAAGCTAACAGGTTATTTCCTTCATATTGCCAAGAAGTAGAATGATATGTAAACAGACCTAATGTCACATTCTCAAACCTCTACCCAACAGCAGCTTCAGAAACATCCAAGGTTCCTGCACAAAGATCTTTGAAGAGAGGCTAGAAAGATAGCCAAGTGCTTAATGGTATGCACTTGAGACTGGCTTTAGTTCTCAGCATTCATGCCAGATGTTTTACAACCTTCAGTTCTAGCTCCAAAGTATCTGGTGCTCTCTTATGGCCTTTGCAGGCATTGCATTGGTGTGCACATGCCCCATACATGTACATAAGCATCCAGATAATTGACAAAAAATGTTTATTTATTTCCAAAGTAGGGAGAATTGTGTTCCTAACAAATACAAAAAAAAATGAAATGTATTGTGGACTTGTATGAATGAAATGAAATAGATGGACTTTATACCTAATGACTTCCTTGTTTATTATAGGAAAACTAATCCCATTTATCATTCTAATTACATAGCTACATAGTTACATCATGTAAAAAATAATTTAGAAGTAGAAAATGTTGCATATACTTTCAAGAAGTAATTAACACACAAATGTTTTTTTTTCAGTTTTGAAATTAGATGATTAAAATTGGGTATCGTTAACAACAATAAATTTATAGTTCAAAATAGTGGTAGAAGGAGATTTTTAGTTTTTATTGAAAATAATTTTTATATGGTATATTCTGATTAGCTTCCCTGCTCTCATTTCCTCCCACATCCTCCACGCTTTCTCACCCATCCAACTCCACACCTCCTTTCTCTCTCTTTGGAAAACAAGCAAGTAAATAAAAACAACAACAACATAGTAAAATAATAAAAAGAAAAGACACAAAAACACATACACATAAAGAAACACATATGTGTGCACACACATGTACACAAAATCCTTTAAAATATAAAATCAGAAATCATCATATATAAGCAGAAGACCAATAAGATCAAAAATATGCCCAAACAAGGCAATATGAGATAAACAATGCTCAAATAGAGCCATTGAGCATGGGGCTGGTCCTTAATTGTGTTTTGTATACCTAATGATGTTCCACAGAGAGAAAACTAATTTTTCTTGTGCAAATGCTTGCCATTTTGAGATATCTTCTTGGTTAGGGATGAAAACTTGTTCCCACTTTGCCCTCTCCCAGCACGAAAAACCGGTGAAAGTCTTGGCCATACAACCACAGTCTTTGAGTTTGTATGTGCATCATAGATGAGTTCCCTGCTGTGTCTGGAAGGCACCATTGTCTTTGGTGCCACCTACCCTTTCTGGCTCTTACAAACTTTCTGCCTTCTCTTTCACATAGCTTCCTGAACCCTGAGGTAAGGGACTAAATGAAGACATCCCTTTATGAATAAATGTTGCAAGATCTCTCATTCTCTCAATATTGTAAAAGACGATTTCTAATGTCCTCATCACCACAAAGAAATGGTAAACATTTGAAATTAATATGACTATGCTAGGCTAGCATAATATGGTATTGCACAAATTATTTTTATAGCTATGTGTTGAAGTTTTAGACTATTATTCTTTAAAAGTATAAGCATATCAAAAATTTTAAATTTAAAATATCAAGAGCACTCCCTTTTCTATATAAACATTTACTTTAAATAGTTAAAAATCACTAAAATTAAAGAAAATTTTGTGAAAATTGACACCTAAGTAGTGGGTCAATCAGAGGACAAGGTTTACTTCTGACCTGGGCTAGCATAGGTGAAACAAAGGACAATATATCTTGTGTAAACTGATCATTTATCTTCTCTTCTACAGAGCAGTCAAAAATCTTACACATCTGTAATTTACTGGTTCTTTATTCCCCATGAGCCTTGTTGCTGAACTCTATGTCTTGCTTTTTCCTGATACTGGCCATTGCCTCCAGTGTTGACATCCTTCATTAAAGATCATACCACAGAGGGGGTGAGGAAGAGGTGACACTGCTTTCAGGGTATCTGCCTCACCTTAGAGTCGGAAAAGTTTGTTACTTATATCATTGGTACCAAACACCAACAAAAGCCACTTAGAGAAGGGATGGGTTCTTCTGGCTCATTGTTTGTGCTATCCAGAAAAGGAATTCAGGGTAAAGTAAGATGGCTGGTCACATTGTGTCCATAGTAAGGAAGTAGAGAGGGATAAATGCTAGTTCTTAGCTTACTTTCTTTTTATTTTTGAATCCACAATCCCAGACTGTAGACGGAGCTGCGGGCTGCATTCCTGCCACCTGGCTCCCAGTCGCCTGGCTAGTTTATGTCCTGAAATAACAACACACAAATTGTATTCATTTAAACACTGCCTGGCCCATTATATCTAGCCCCTTCTTGGCTAACTCTCATACCTTGCTTAACCCATTTCTAATAATCTGTGTAACACCACGAGATGGTGTCTTACCAGCAAGATTCTAGCTTACGTCCATCTTAGGTCTGAGCTTCATCGGCTCTGACCTCACTTCCATTCTTCCCAGCATTCTGTTCTGTCTACCCCACCCACCTATGTTCTGACCTATCAGGCCAAGCAGTTTCTTTATTAATTAACCAATGAAACAACAGATAGATAAAGACCTTTCTTCATCACCAAACCATAGAATGCTGCTCTCTGCATTCACGGAGATTCCCACCACATCAATAAATCTGATCTGGACTATCCCTGAGAAATGTTTCCAGGGTGATCCCAGCTCCTGTCAACCTAACAGTCAATATTAATTATCAGAACCGCATCCAGTGAAAGAACCTCTTGCAAACTGTAACCATTCCACCCAATTCTCTTATTTCACATATTCATTTTCCCAGGTATCTGCCTGTCAATCCCACCAGTCTGTGT
The DNA here is from genome assembly GCA_963919715.1 of Microtus obscurus. Taxonomy (NCBI): domain Eukaryota; kingdom Metazoa; phylum Chordata; class Mammalia; order Rodentia; family Cricetidae; genus Microtus; species Microtus obscurus. The sequence continues at coordinate 8,281 of CAWTZC010000683.1, forward strand.
CATGTATCCATCCTCCTCTCTTAGGGGTTTGGCCCCATCACTAACTTAAGTACTTCTCCTTTATTCTTTTCATGTTCTAAATTTTAACAATTCATCTTTGTGTCTTTCAATGGATCTATACCTTATTTTGTTTCAACTGTTTTAATATTTATCCGATATTGTATTTTTATTTTTAAAATGTTTTAGTAATTCTTTGAGAAATTCATGGAATGTGTTTTGAGCATATTCATCCCTTTTCTTCCCCACACTTCCTCCCAAATTTACCCTACTGTCCCCAACTTCCTGTTTGTTTGATTTTTAAAAAAATAATCCATCCAGTTTAACTTGTGCTGATTATATACACCTGGTCATTTACTCCTGAGTGTTGGGCCATCCACCAGATAGTGGTCAACCTACAAATGTCGATACCTTTCAGGAAAACTGCATCTCCCACAAAAACCTTCAGATGGACATTGTTCCTCAGTTAGAGGATGAACACTTTTCTCCACAATTAAAAATACTACTGAGTGAACTTACAAGCCATGAGCCCTTTGCTCTACTTTTCCTCAGTAATTTTGAACAACTCTCTCCTTTCTTGAATTATAGTACACACTTCAGAGAGTAAAGCTGGGTATATGGCAATTAACTAATTAATCATTATACATATATTTATAGGTAAATATTTTATCCTAGTGTGATTATTAAACTTCTATTCTTTGATTTCAAAATTCATCTATCAATGTAGAAACAGGTCAAAGTCTTTCTTCATATTAATCTTGTTTTATTTTTATGACAAGTTGAGTTTTTCTTTCTATTCTATTTTTGTTTCTAATTTATTTTACTTTTCTACTTTCTTTAAACATCTGTCTCTAATGGTAGCCATTTGTGTGACATTCGTTTACTGCATTTTATTCACATTTAAAAATCATCCCTTTGTTATTTTATCCATATAGTACCATTTCTAGTATATACTCATTTGGCAAAGTGGTCTAACCTGTTAATTCTAATGTTACTTTTTATTCATTTTCTATTACTAGTGTAACAAATTACCATAGACACAGTGACTCAACCCAACAGAAATGTATTATTTTATAGTTTGTGAAATCACACAAAATGACTCTAAATGGGTTAAAATAAAGACCAATATTTTTCTACCAATGTATTTTTTGTATGTGTGCTAGAGGGATTGTGCATACATGTGTGTGCATGTTTGCATGTACATGGGAGCATATATGAGTTCAAGGGTACACACAGGTTCTTGGACTTGATCACAATGCAATATATAGGTTCTAACTAGTAAATCAAGCCTTAGTACAATCAGAAAGTAATTGAAATCTGTGCCACTATTACCCCAGTGGGCATATCTTGTTGAGCCAGTCATTAGTGTAGTCCGCAGGATTTAAAGCCAGGTAAGGCTGATGATCACTTTTCTTCTGCAGTAGTGCACCAAGAACCTTCAACCACTATGAAAATTAGCCAGTAGGGATGAAGCTTCCAGAAAGTACCAGCTTAGTTTTTCTATGTTTTATAATTCAGGTGTGCAATATCCTCAAGTGTGCCATACCCTCAGTAGGAGAACCTTACTACCAAGTTCTGGAAGGCAACTAAAAGCAATGGCAGTAGCATGTAATGTATGGAAGTCTATGGGACCCCACTGATCAGTAATTCCAAAAGAGGTAACTGTCCCAGGTATTAAGCTTTTTATTTGCTGGCCTGTAATATCTAAAACAAGTACTTTTTCCCCATTGTAGGATAACTCCACGTAAATGCCTCTTTGTTTTTTGAGATTATTATGTAATTACATCATTTCCTCCTGTGGTTTCCTCCCTTCACACTTTTCCATGATGCCACCCCACTCCATTTTAAATTCCTAGCCTGTTTCTTTACTTGTTGTTATATATATATATATATATATATATATATATATATATATATATATATATATGTGAGTGTGTGTGTGTGTACATTCCTAAATATGTAAGTATAATTTACTCAGTCTATGCAATGTTACCTGTATTTGTGTGTCCCCAGAAATAACTCATTTGATATTAGATAACCAAGTGGGGTGTGTTCGTTCCTACAGACCATTTTTCCCACTCTCAGTATCCTTTGGTTGCTCAGTATCTTTGGGTGAGGTTTCCCATTTTCACATTATCATGTATATTGGTGATGTCCCTGTTCCACTCACATTGTCAGCAGCAATACACACACACACACACACACACACACACACACACACACACATATATATATATATATATATATATATATGAGTATGTATGTCAAGAAGCTTCTACAGTAGTAATTACATAATAATCTCAAAAAAATAAAAAGGCATTTAAATGAAGTTATCCTGCAAGGGTGTAAAAATGCTTGTATTAGATGCTATAGGCCAACTAATAAAAACCTAGTTCCTGGGACAGGTTACGTCTTTTGGAATTAATGGCCAGTGGGGACCCATAGTCCTCCCTGTTCTACTGTGGAACAGAGCATAGCGTGTTTGTAGGTATCTTTTCTTATTTCCCAGGTACTATTACAATCACCAGTATTTCTCATCCCTATCAAGTTTGTTGCAGTGACTTCTCAGTGAGTTCCTCTTACTCCTTTGCTTCAAATACAGCCTACATGACTTAACTTTAATCTTTTATTAAGGTGTGCTAGCATCCCTTTGTGCTTACTCTATGAAGTTAAAAATGCTTTAGCAGACAAAATATTTTCAGTCTGTGTAGTCACATACCTTTGGGTACAGGCTGGTTTGCAAGCTCTTCCATATTGAGGCCACTATCCAAGTGCTGCTACTTGTTACATCCTTTTTCCCATAAGAAACACCTTTCTCATTCTCAGCACATGCTGAACTCAAGCTTCAGTGTGCACACATGCTTCAACCATAAACCCTGCTTTGAGTTCCTTAGCCACAAATGACAACAAAACAAAAAGAAACCAGAAGATGTCCTAATGAGAATAAGAAGGGTCATCTGTGATTTACACCCCATCCCTCCTTCATGGCTTCTTTTCATCGTGTCCTATTCATGTTATTCCATTATATGAGCAAGACCACTTTTTTATATTGCTCAGAGTAGGATTACAAGATCAGACCCAACATATATTATATACATACTTATCACATATTCAAATCCCCATTTTCAATAAAAGGTAATGTTCATGGGTTTCAGAGATTGGAAAATAGATATTCTTGAGTGATAATAATTTTTTCACAGGAATTAAACACAACTTCAGGACTATTTCATATACATGTAGCCTCTAAGAATTTACATCTGTTATAGTATTTTGTAATAAAGACAAAAATTAAAATTTTATACCCTTGTTACATAGAACTATTTATCAAAAATCAGGTGTTCATAGAAATGTGAATTAATATCTGCATCTTCAATTCAATTTCATTGGTCAACTAGTCTGTTTTTATGCCAATACCAAGCTGTTTTCATTCCTGTAGCTCACATGGAAACAGGAAATAGACAAGATCGACTGACAAAATTGGGAGTGTGGGGGTTGGGGAAGAAGGGAGAGCAGAAAAAGAAGAGGAGGGAAGAAAGGGCGGGGAAGAAGAATTTGAGGGAACAGGATAGTTAAGATGGAGGAAGGACATAGATGAGAGCATGAAAGAAATATCTAGATTGAGGGAGCTATTATGGGGGCTACCAAGAAACCTGGCACTAGATAAATTCCCAGGAATCCACTAGGATGACCCCAGCTAAGACCCTAAACAATAGAGGAAAGGTGCCCGAACTGGCCTTGCCCTGTAGTCAGATTGATGAATATCTTAAATGTCACCATAGAACCTTTATCCAGCAACTGATGGAAACAGGAAGAGATCTGCAGTGGAGCACTGAGCTGAGCTGCTAAAGTCCAGTTGAAGAGTGGGAGGAGTGAGAATATGAGCAAAGAAGTCAAGATCATGATGGGGACACACACTGAAACAATTTATCTGAGCGAATGGGAGCTCACCAACTCTGTCTGGACAGGGAAGAGACCAGTATAGGACCAAAGTAGACCCTCTGAATGTGGGTGACTTGTTATATGCCTGGGGCAGACTGTGGGGCCACTGACAGTGGCACCAAGATTTATCCCTAGAGCTTCTACTGGCTTTTTGAGAATCCATCCTCTTCAAATGGATACCCTGTTCAGCCTAGATATAGTAAGGAGGACCTTAGACCTTCCCCAAAGCAATGTTCCTTACCCTTTCTGAGGAGTGGATGGGGGTTGGAGTGAGGGAGAAGGTGGAGGGAATGGGAGGAGGGAAGGGACTGGAAACTGGGATTGGTATATAAAATAAAAAAATAAGATAGATTAAATTTTAAAAAAAATCATGGGTTTGAATGGTGTAAATAAAATTACTAGTAGTAAGAAAAGGAGGAGGAAGAGGAGGAGCAATTTGGGATCTTGGGATAGAGCTTATGACTTTACCACTAACCTGCTGCCCACTCCTAATGAAATTATTTTAAAATTTTCTTCTAATTTAGAATAGTAAAGAACTAGAAAGAAACAGATATTGGAAGGAAAACACATCAATGGAATACTAAATAATTGTTCTGGGTCCTAAATGCTTTCTTAATTCTTTGAGGAAAGCAGAACTCTTCACTAAATAGCATGTTTAATATTAACAAAAATGTGAGAAATAATGTCTTAATTCATTACATCTCTGTTTTAAGTCTTTTTATGAGTTAAAGATAAACAGATGCTCCCACCTTATTTATATGAAATTAAATATAATGTTCTACATGTAGATAGGCCAGACTCAAGTTATCAAGCAAATATATTTGACTCTTTGAGATAAAATATAACTATTCTTTTAGCAATAGGTCAAAACATTACATGCAGAATTCTTTGTTGATGAGAATGAAGGCAGAGGAGTTCACTCCTCTTCCTTTAGTGCTCTCTTACTCTCAGACTGTACTGCATTAGCTCACGCATCTCATTTACTCTTCCCAGGAAGGCTATACATCAGCCTGGAAGACCATGGCAGGCAGGAGGTACTGCTGTGAGTGACGCAGCAACCAGATGGCGAAAGCAAAGCAGTCAGCAGTCTGTGACACTCTTCCAGAAGACACCAGCCTAACGTAGTCAAAGGCTGCACACATGAGGATCCGTTCCTGGATAGTGTAAATGTTGTCTCTGTGGAAAAATGGAACATAACTATCATGAGAAGACTGTAGTGTAAAACAATGTCTTTGTTGAAATAAGATGAATTCAGCAAGAATAAAATGAAATGGGTTTTAGTTTGAGCCAGTGATTACAAAAATTGAGTTTTCTCTTTAATTCCATTGACTATTAGCACAGAGTTAGACATGACAAGTCTCTGAATATCTATGTCACATTGACTCACCTAGAAACCCCAGCTTTTGAAGAATTGTTTCATAGTCCCCTCGGTCAGAGGGAGGGAAACAAATACAGAAGTGTCAATAGAAACTCAATTTTAACTCTTCTACAAAGACAGACCCACTAGCATTTTCACAAAAATTGTCCCGTGTTTTAAAAGCTAGGCGTTTATTTTCCTTTGTATCGGGTAGCTTCTCAGGAGAAATGCATCTTCAGAAACTCAATGAATGCATTATTTATATGTCTTTGTCTTGTGGTCTGTGGTTTCCATTTAGTCACAATTACTAAAACATTGGACCTGACTGCAGCACACTACTGTTTGGTGTTCTCCTGTATTTTATCCATTTAAAAAGCCTAATTCATGTCACCAAATTGCATCTCAGCAGCCGTGCTGATCAGAATGTTTTTATTTCTTTATTTGCCTGGAGGATGCCTCCATGGGCAAGGCTTTTCGCCCCAGAAGTTCTGCGAATCATTGTTTTGCAGGCATTGATAAGGTGCAGGGAACAGTATTAAAGCATATTCATCCCTTTAGTAAGTTGATTATCAGTTTGGTAAGGTACTCTGCCCTGTGCAGACTTTACATGTTTTTTTCTTGAAACCTACTACATACGAATATGTTCATGGTTCATGAAGTAGCCAGCTGCCAAATTAAAGGGCTGCTTGAGGTCATGTGACCATTGGCCTTTTAAACATAACCAACTCTCCTAGCTTACATAACGTAAACTAGGCAAATGTTGTCTTTGAATTTTTTTTAGTGATTTTTATTGAGTGCTACATTTTTCTCTGCTCCCCTCCCTGTGTGTCCTCTTCCCCCCTTCAATCCTCTCCCAAGGTCCCCATGCTCACAATTTCCTCAGGAGGTCTTGTCTTTGACTTTGAATGCTGTCTTTCTCCCATACTTCCCTAGGCCTGTCCCTTGCTAGTCTCCTGATCAGTGTTTTTCTTCCTATTCATGTAGTCTATGATCCGTGAGCCTGATACTGAGACTGGAGTCTCTTGGCAACCTGTGGAGGACTCAGTGTGTTCAGCAAGCGACCAGCTAAGCATGTGGCATTGTTGAGGATGCAAAGGTTAGTTTAGTTATGTGGTAGTGGAACGTGCACAAAGTAAAGACAAGTCTAGTAGTTTACTGACATGAGACTAAGGGAGGATTTCAATGGCGCACTAAGGCCATCAGCCATTCTTTGGGAGCAAATTTAGAATGCTTTAGGGAAGAGGCAAAGTTTTATGAAGACAAGCATGGGAGCAAAGAAGGGAGCAAAGACAAAATAAGATGGTGCAAAGTAGCAGGGATCATGATGGCCCTGTGGGTGTGGAGAAGAACTGGAACTGAGTAATGCTAAAAGCAAACAAAGTCAACTGTTAGCAAACACTAGAATCTATGTGTGATGAGTTAGCAACCTAAAGTTAACGCTCAGACTTCAAGCATTTGCAATCAAGATTTGAGCCTATGAAATGATAATAAGTTAATGCAAATGTGTGGATAGCCTGAAGACTAATTTTTAATAGTATTTATTTTCTAATTTTCCCCTTAATGGAAACACTGCTATTTTTTTAATCTCTACCAAAAATTAGATTTCAAAAATACGTGTTTCACAACTCAAGCCTCTTGTGACCAAAATAGAACAGGAAAACAATTACACACACTAATGTTCAAATTTACTGGCTATGAATAGCTGAAATAGAAATTCTGGCCAGCAAGCACATTTTCAAGAATAAATAAGTATGCTGTTCTTCCTAGTGATCGCTGACACTCTGGTGAGTTGCAGTCACATGCCAGGGGAGGGTTAGCTCTGACAATCTGTTCATTTTGGTATGCTCCAGAATCAATGGAGTGAAGTCATGCATATGGCCCTTGTCACTGAACATGAAAATGACAGAAGTCAGCATGCTGGCAAAGTTATCGGCCATTCATTTTCCTCTAGATGTGTATTGTGCCCAGATTTGCCTCTCAGTTGATTTTCTTTTTCTAGTCTGTTTTTAAAACAGGGTGGCGGCTCAAGTTCACCTAAAATAAATAGTTACATTTACTTAATCAACATGCAGTTTTGATTTGGGTACATTAAGGGACATAGCCCAGGATTTCTTAAGAATCAGTACCTTGTTTGGCAAAGATTAGCATGTGGAATTTGCATCTTCTATGACTACAATGCTAGAAAACATACCGCACAATTCTCCAGGGAAAGCAAATTACCTAACATATTTAACATAGACAATCAAATTAATAATACATGTATAATACTCTTTGGGCCACACACAAGTATCAAAGTAGGAGGAAAATCTGAAGATAATAAGAGTACCAGTCAGAGAGGACGGAGGCAGGGAAAGCAGAATCGAGAGTTAAAATAACTATATAAATGTAGAAAATTATTAAACACTTAAAAATTAATTTTTAAAAATGTATGTGTTACAAGACATGTACAGGCTCATGCAAGATAAAAATATCAATATGAAGAGAGCAGAGTCCCACCCTTAGCTAAGGAACTGTTGACATTTGATAGCTGAAAAAGAGGGAGAGTCAGTTTTCTTTAATGGTATGAACCCTGATATATTGCCATACTCCAGGGAAGGCCCCTTACCCAAGAATACTTGACCAACACAAAGAAGACTCCATGGGTTTGAGAGAGATGTGCGAGGAGGGAGAGGTATAGAAAAAGAGAACTCCATGTTGGGTTGACAGGGAGGTGGAAGTAGATCTAGAAGGAACTGGTAGAGAGAAATAAACATGATCAAAATACATTAAATGAAATTCTCAAATAAGTAATAAATATATTTTTAAAAAAATTTAAATGTATGTGTTAGCTGGGTATGGTAGTGTTTATCTTGGGAGACAAGGAATGCAGACCCCTATGAATTGGAAGCCACCCTGATTTATATAGTGAATTCACAGCTTGCCAGTGCTACATAGTGATACCCTGCATTTCACCATTTTCCAAAAGAATTACAAGTTTCTTGAAATATTCTGGGAAGGAACAATCTCACACTTTCTCCTACAGCACAGTGCAGGTGTCATGTGAAGAAGGGACAAGATGAGTTCTAAAACACTTCTAAAATAATGAAGCTGCTCTTAATTATGCCTTCACGTGTGGCCAAACGACATTGTACCTAGCAGTGTCCTCTCTCAGTCCTCACGAGGCCGGAATATATCACCTATATTTTACAGTTGGATAAACAGGAACTCAATCAAGCTTAAAATAACATGGCGGGAGAGCTGGAAGAAAAGCCCAGAAGATCAAATTCCCAGTTAGTGGCCAAAATCATTAGTGTTGCTCCAAATACATTGCTCTCCTTGGCTTCAATGAACTGTGACCCTAGACAGTGGGAAGAGAGAGGAGGGAGGGAGAAATGAGGGAAGGAGAGTGATAAAGAAGACAGATGGAGGTCAGCTGTGCACTACATTTTATATGTGTGTGCAGCGTGGCGAAGACAGCCATGAGTCAGTCTGGCACTGCTTTGGAAGATGGGCTGTAAGCATCACAAACACACTTAACCACATCCTCTCCATCTCGCCCTCCCCCCTTCCCCCACTCCCCTCCACACACAAAAGGACAAAAAAAAAAAAAAAAAAAAAAAACCTGTTAGTTTAATCATCTCAATACTTGGACCAGTTATTTAAGTTGTTTAAATTCAATTTACTTATATTTGATCATCAGAAATTACTATAACTCCATCCACATCGCACTATTGAAAAAGTTTAAAGAAACGCTGTCTGATGCAAAGAAGGCCAGCTTTGCCACACTGTCTAGTCCTGTCCAACAATAGGTACTAAAGACGTTCCTGATTTTGTAGCCATTGTCCTGGAGAGCAGAGATTTCTCTGTCAGTTCTGGGATCACAACAAAGGTTTTCAAAGTAGGCATTACCTATCCAAAAGTTAACATAAAAAATAAGAAATTAACCAGGTGGAGGTGGCACACATCATTAATCCCAGCACTCAGAAGGCAGATCTCTGTGAGTTCCAGGAAGCCGGGTCTACAAGAGCTAGTTCCAGGACAGGTTCCAAAGCTATAGAGAAACCCTGTCTAGAAAAACAAAAACAAACAAACAAAAAAAGGAGAGAGAGAAAGGGAAATTCCAAGTCACAGTTGAGAACCATTTCTGCTGAAAAGCCTAAAGAGCTCTCATTCCCAGTGCAAATGAGCTGAGAAGTAGGCCAACACTGGACCATCTCTCCTCCGTAATATCCCTGGGGTTTGGGTCATAGAATCTGTGCAAAGATCTTCCACCTTCTTCTTCACTATTTCTACTTGAACCCTGGCAATTTCTATGCTGTTATTCTTAGTGTGAATAATTCAAAACCTTATTTCACACTGTGTATTAAGTACCTAATTCAATGTCAGTATGAATTAAAGATTTAATAAGGCCTTGATCCTATCCTGCTTTTCTGCTTCTGTCAAATTGGGTCTTGTGAAGATTTGGTCTATCCTTTCGGTTCTGTACATCATTTGCGAAAGCTGGGCTACTTACTAAGGAGTGGCTTGGAATCTAAATAGTGTGCTTGCTACCAGGAAATAGTGAGATGCATACATGAGTCTGTCCATTAATCGGCTCAACGTTGGTGGAAGAGACACTGAGCTTGACTACTTTGAAATATTAAAGAAAAAACATGAGTGTTTAAAAGTTTCAGGAAAAGAATTTATGAAAAATACCAGCTTGGGTAGAAAAAATATGTGTGAAATTGGCTTTTATGGAGAAATTTATTTTATTTTCAAAATAGAGACTGATAAGAAAGGAACATCCAATAGAGTAGTCAGAATAGTCAAGTAGAATGAGAAACATAAAACTACAAGGAAATCATGGCATCTGATTAGAACAGAAAGAGAAGCAAGGAATGGTGGGAGACAAGAAGTCTGGCCGTGCTCTTCTCTAAGCTATTCCACATTGAGAGGAAGGAGAAGCCAATACCAATGATGCCTATATGTGTGTTAGCTATTCCACTAAAGCATCCCTTTACCACAACAAGTGTTGCAGTAAAAGGTATCAATCGATTGCTAATGACTCTTCCAATATTCAGAGAATGTATGAAACTCAGAATGCAAAAGTGATATACAATGTGTGTTTTTCTATCACAAGTTAGAATATTTGACTAGCTGAAAATTATGCTTTATTCTTGGAAGTAAATTAGTTTATGGAATTGCTACCTTAATGTAAATACTTTACTAACAAGGGCAACTTTTTTACAAGTAGAAAAAAAAAATGAATGATGGTTTTTCCCAGTGAAAATTCATAGTAACAAGTAAACATCATGTCTGTCAGGTCAGAGAGATAAAATAGTTTAGCCTTTACCAGATCCCGGCATTCTGATAAGTTGCTCGTGAAAAGATGGCTGAGCTATTGCTCTATAATGTTGCGGCTTGTAGCAACACATAGTATTTAGGTCCTAAATTCACAAGAATTTACTCAAGCCATACAGACCGTTGACTCTCCAGAGGAGATATTCAGATCATAGGTAGCTCCCATTTCTCTGTGCTATTTCTCTGTGGCTTTTTATGTCTGGCCCAGAAGCTGTGCTCCATTTGTCACAGAAATTACTCAATGATCCATGATTAATCAGGAGATTGATTTTGTTGTTTTTAATGATACTCTTGCTTCCAAAATCCATTGAAAAATAGAGCTTTTAGACTGTAACACTTAGAAAGGCAGAAGGAAGAAGTAAAAGGGAGTTGAATGATGTCCTTCAAGGGCTGCTGAGAGTGGGTGTTCCCTGTCTTCCCAATCTGCTGTATGCATATGTTGAGGAAACATTTTGATGCAATTACTTACATCAGAACCCATATGTATGCATATAATCACATTGATCTCTATGGATTGACCAAATTGCAATTAGATAACATACATGCTTCATTTCATGCTGTGGGTGTACATATCTATGAGAAGTCTATTCTAGTTGTTACCAAATATACTGTGATTATCATTAATTTTGGTTTTTGCTTTGTCTTTGGCCATCTATGAGCACAATTATATTATTGGTATAATGTTCAGTTAGTGGAAAAATCAAAGGAATGTTTTAAAGATAGACAAGCATGACTTTCTCTTACTTGATTGCTAAGCATGGTCACTGTAGTAAGGACTGCCCATGACTTATTTATACTTTCAGATGTCTCTGTGTTCTTGATAAAAAACTAGTACTCACCCTCATTTTGAACTTTGAACCCAAAGGGATTTTCTAACAAAAAGAACATCTTGCCTGGTCTATAAGCCAATGCAGCATTGCCAGAGAGGTGAGGCACTTCAAAGCAGATTTAACCAGTGACAAACAAAGAACAGGTATAGAAAATCTGTATCCCTTTGTGTCTTGTTTAAGATGACTCTTGAGTGTTGTTTCCACTTCTCTGAGTACCTCCAAACAATGTGCTCCATTTGCCATTGAAGAGGCTAATTTAAGAATGTGCATTGGTTTTCTGCATTTTATTCTCTCAATTCATCCCTCTCTGATGTTTCTCAATGCTCCCCACCCCAGATGACCTGCATTCAAATCTTAGTCTTAAGGTTTGCTTCTGGAACAATCTAGAGCAATTATGTCTGTCTAAAAATGTTCTGTCTACTTTCACAATATGTATATCTGTCCAGATTGTGTTTTCTCCAGGGCCTTCAGGGTCAGCCACTCACAAGATTCTGATTGACAGTCCTTAGTTCAGACACATACAGTACCTTAAGCAGACATTCTTCTCAGACCACCTAGGCTGGTAGCTGAGTTTCATTATCAAGCCACTGTGAAACCAGCCCTTCACTATGGAAAAAAGTACTGGTGACATTTATCATTTGAGCCATAAAAGGTCTTGTTAAACTAAGAAGACTATGACATCATTGTGTAGTTATGCTTTATGTTACATTTATAAAGTGACTTTTTTCATTGATGGGTGAACAAACACCTGACAAAAGTAAAGTGAGAAGCAGAGGGTCTGTTGTGGCTCCCAGCACATCATCACAGGCAGAAAAGGCACAGCAAAGTTTATGACAGTGGGAGGAACACATATCTGGAAAGACTGGAAAGCAGAGAACAAGATGTGCTGATGCTCATCTCATTTCCTGCATGCTTTATTTTTATTCAGTCCTGGACCACAGACCACGTGACACCACCCATATTCTCTGTGAGGCTTCCCTCCTCAGCTAATCCTTTATATAGACACCCTCCCAGATATGAAGAGAGGCCTGATTCTTGGATGATTTTTAGTGTAGTCTAGTTAACAATGAAAATAATTCAACACAGTGAATTTGTTGTCACTGAAGCCAACATTCTGGTTTTGCACACTTAAATATCCTATGTCCTGGTGGTAGGCGTTGAGCCAAAGTTTAATATTGGTAAGCACTGAATTACAATATAGTGCATAGGAATGTAAAAACTAGAATGTATTACAAGCAGAAGTCATAAACACACTAGAAAGCGTTGGAGGCCTGTGAAATGCTCTTCCTCAAAAGAACCAGTAGTACACCTGAGTGCAGGAAGTAAGTGATATTGGAGGCACCAACAAGTGAAACCTTAGGATTAATCAGACGTTAAAGAAAATAGTCAAGGTGGCCGGCCTGCACCAAGCGGGGCCGGCCCTTTGTTCGCGGGATGCCCAGGCAGCGGGGAGATCGGATCCGGGTGCCAGGAGGGCCATCGCTGGGGTGAGTGAGTTTCTGGCCGCGGCGGCAGCCCGGGACAGGGAGCTCAGACGTTCCCCACCCCTCCTGCACTTCCTGGTCAGTCTGCGGGGGGCTGTACTCCTTGATACCTCTTCTCCACTCCTGTCCCACCCAGCTTGCATCCAAGGCCCTCCCCCACTACCTCTGACCCCCCTCCCCTCTTTGATCCACACAACAGCTCCCAGCTCAGCCTGTTTGGGCGCTGGGACAGGGTTCGAATTGGGAGGGCATTCGGGAGGGTGGTGGCTCCTTTATCTAGGTGGCCTGCCTGCACCAAGCAGGGTCGGCCCTTTGTTCGCGAGACACCCTAGCAGCAGGGAGACGAGAACCGGGTGCCAGGAGAGACATCACTGGGGGTGGTGCTGAGGAGTCCCATCTGGATGGTTGTCCATGTTTGGGTACTGAGGAGTTCAAGCTCAGCAGGACGGCCCCTGCTTCTACACTGAAGAGATACACCCAGAGACTCAGGCACAGCAAAGACAGGACCAAGACACCAGGCCTCTCTTGGCTTCATTTGAAAGAGGAGATGGGAAGGCGCCAATGCAAGAATTCCTCCAACAACCTGAAAGGCAACATGACATCACCAGAACCCAGGGATCCCGAAATAAGAAGAATTGTACACCCTACTCCAGAAGAAGTAGAAGAAATCGACTCAAAAGTGAATTATTTGAAAATAATAGAAGACCTTAAACAGGAGGTGAAAAACTGCCATAAACAATTAGAGATTACAAAAAAAAAAGGTAGAGGAAATGAATAAATCGCTCAAAGATACCCAAGAAAACCAAGAGAAACAAGAAAATGCAATCAAACAGGTAAGGGAAATGGTTCAAGACCTGAAGAATGAAATGGAAGTAATGAAGAAAACTCAAACCAAGGGAAGGTTGGAGATCGAAAATCTGGGTAAACGAACAGGAACTACAGAGACAAGTACTACCAACAGATTACAAGAGTTAGAAGAAAGAATGTCAGACACTGAAGATACCATAGAGAAAATTAACACACTGATCAAAGAAAACAGCAAAACTAACAAATTCTCATCACAAAACATTCAGGAAATATGGGACACAATAAAAAGACCAAACCTAAGAATAATTGGGATACAAGAAGGAGAGGAAGTACAGCTCAATGGTTCAGAAAATATATTTAATAAAATTATAGAAGAAAACTTTCCCAACCTAAAGAAAGATATTCCTTTGAAGGTTCAAGAAGCATACAGAACACCGAATAGACTGGACCAAAAAAAAAAACATCTCCTCGCCATATAATAATCAGAACACAAAACATACAGAATAAAGAAAGAATATTAAGAGCTGCAAAGGAAAAAGGTCAAGTTACTTATAAAGGTAAACCTATCAGACTTACACCTGACTACTCTATGGAAACCATGAAAGCCAGAAGGTCCTGGATAGATATACTGCAGAAGCTAAGAGAACATGGATGCAAGCCCAGACTACTATACCCAGCCAAGCTTTCATTCACTATAAATGGAAAAAACAAAATTTTCCAGGATAAAAACAAATTTAAACAATACGTAGCCACAAATCCAGCCTTACAGAAAGTAATAGAAGGAAAATCACAAACCAAGGAGACCAACAATGACCACAATAACTCAAACATCTAGACACCCTTCACCAGCACAACTAAAAGAAGGCAAACACATAAACTCTATGACTAAAAAAGTGACCGGAGTAAGCAACCACTGGTCATTAATATCCCTTAATGTCAATGGACTCAACTCACCTATAAAAAGGCACAGGCTAAGAGATTGGATACGCAAACAGGATCCAACATTCTGCTGTTTACAAGAAACACACCTCAACCACAAAGACAGGCACCTACTTAGAGTAAAGGGATGGGAAAAGGTTTATCAAGCAAATGGACCTAAGAAACAAGCAGGTGTGGCCATACTAATTTCTAACAAAGTTGACTTCAAACTTAAATCAATCAGAAGAGATGGAGAGGGGTATTTTATACTCATAACAGGAACAATTGATCAGGACGAGGTCTCAATCCTGAATATCTATGCCCCTAATATAAAAGCACCCACATATGTAAAAGAAACACTACTAAAACTCAAGGCTGCCATCAAACCGCACACACTAATAGTAGGAGATCTCAACACTCCTCTTTCACCAATGGACAGGTCAATCAGACAGAAACCTAACAGAGAAATAAGAGAATTAATGGAGGTATTGAATCAAATGGACTTAACAGACATCTATAGAACATTCCACCCAAATAGGAAAGAATATACCTTCTTCTCTGCAGCTCATGGAACCTTCTCGAAAATTGACCACACCCTCGGTAACAAAGCAAACTTCCACAGTTACAAAAAAAAATCCATAACCACCTGTGTCTTATCAGATCACCACGGACTAAAGTTAGAATTCAACAACAATGCTACCCCCAGAAAGCCTACAAACTCATGGAAACTGAATAGTCAACTATTGACCCACACATGGATCAAAGAAGAAATAAAGAAAGAAATTAAAGTCTTCCTTGAATTCAATGAAAATAAAGAATCAACATACTCAAACTTATGGGACACTTTGAAAGCAGTCCTAAGGGGAAAGTTCATAGCCCTTAGTGCTCACTTAAAGAAAACAGAGAAAGCATACATTGGAGACTTAACAGCCCACCTGAAAGCTCTAGAAAAAAAAAGAAGCAGACTCACCTAGGAGGAGTAGAAGACTGGAAATAATCAAACTGAGGGCTGAAATCAACAAAATAGAAACACAGAAAACAATCCAAAGAATCAATGAAACAAAAAGCTGGTTCCTGGAAAAAATCAACAAAATTGATAAACCCCTATCCAAACTAATCAAACGGCAGAGAGAGAATTTGCAAATTAATAAGATCAGAAATGAAAAGGGGGACATAACCACAGACATAGAGGAAATTCAGAGAATCATTAGATCTTACTACAAAAGCCTGTATGCCACAAAACTGGATAATGTAAAAGAAATGGACACTTTTTAGATAAATCCCATATACCAAAGTTAAATCAGGACCAGGTGAACAATCTAAATAGACCTGTCAGTCACGAAGAATTAGGAAGCTGTTATCAAAAAACCTCCCCACCAAAAAAAGCCCAGGACCAGACGGTTTCAATGCGAATTCTACCAGAATTTCCAAGAAGACCTAATACCTATACTCCTTAAGGTATTTCACAATATAGAAACAGAAGAGTCATTGCCAAATTCCTTTTATGAAGCTACAGTCACTCTGATACCAAAACCACACAAAGACTCAACCAAGAAAGAGAATTACAGGCCACTCTCACTCATGAACATCGACGCAAAAATCCTCAACAAAATATTGGCAAACCGTATCCAAGAACACATTAGAAAAATTATCCATTATGATCAAGTAGGCTTCATCCCAGAGATGCAAGGCTGGTTCAACATACGAAAATCTATCAATGTAATCCATCATATAAATAAACTGAAAGAAAAAAACCATATGATCATTTCTTTAGATGCTGAAAAAGCTTTTGACAAAATTCAACATCCCTTTATGATAAAAGTCTTGGAGAGATTAGGGATACAAGGGTCATACCTAAATATAATAAAAGCTATTTACAGCAAACCGACAGCTAACATCAAACTAAACGGAGAGAAACTCAAAGCCATCCCACTTAAATCAGGAACACGACAAGGCTGTCCACTCTCTCCATACCTCTTCAATATAGTGCTTGAAGTTTTAGCAATAGCAATAAGACAACATAAGGGGATCAAGGGGATTCGAATTGGAAAAGAAGAAGTTAAACTATCGTTATTTGCAGATGATATGATAGTGTACATAAGCGACCCCAAAAACTCCACCAAAGAACTCCTACAGCTGATAAACGCCTTTAGTAATGTGGCCGGATACAAGATCAACTCCAAAAAATCAGTCGCCCTCCTATACACAAAGGATATGGAAGCAGAGAGGGAAATCAGAGAAGCATCACCTTTCACAATAGCCACAAACAGCATAAAATATCTTGGGGTAACTCTAACCAAAGAAGTAAAGGATCTATTTGACAAGAACTTTAAGGCATTGAAGAAAGAAATTGAAGAGGATACCAGAAAATGGAAGGATCTCCCTTGCTCGTGGATTGGGAGGATCAACATAGTAAAAATGGCCATCCTACCAAAGGCAATTTATAGATTCAATGCAATCCCCATCAAGATCCCATTAAAATTCTTCACTGATCTTGAAAGGACAATAATCAACTTTATATGGAATAACAAAAAACCCCGGATAGCCAAAACAATCTTATACAATAAAGGTACTTCTGGAGGCATTACCATCCCTGACTTTAAACTCTATTACAGAGCTACAGTAATGAAAACAGTGTGGTATTGGCATAAAAATAGAGAAGTTGACCAATGGAATCGTGTAGAAGACCCGGATCTTAACCCACAAACCTATGAACACCTCATTTTCGATAAAGGTGCTAAAAGTATACAATGGAAGAAAGAAAGCATCTTCAACAAATGGTGCTGGCACAACTGGATGTCAACCTGTAGAAGAATGAAAATAGACCCATACCTATCACCATGCACAAAACTCAAGTCCAAATGGATCAAAGACCTCAATATCAATCTGAACACACTGAACCTGATAGAAGAGAAAGTGGGAAGTACACTACAACAGATGGGCACAGGCGATCGCTTCCTAGGTTTAACTCCAGCAGCACAGTCATTAAGGGCAACATTGAATAAATGGGACCTACTGAACTGAGAAGCTTCTGTAAAGCAAAAGACACTGTCACTAAGACAAAAAGGCAACCCACTGACTGGGAGAAGATCTTCACCAACCCCGCAACAGACAAAGGTCTGATCTCCAAAATATATAAAGAACTCAAGAAACTAGATTTTAAAATGCTAATTAACCCAATTAAAAAATGGGGCACTGATCTGAAGAGAGAATTCTCAACAGAAGAAGTTCAAATGGCCAAAAGGCACTTAAGGTCATGCTCAGCCTCCTTAGCGATCAGGGAAATGCAAATCAAAACAACATTGAGATATCATCTTACACCTGTCAGAATGGCTAAAATCAATAACACCAATGATAGCCTTTGCTGGAGAGGCTGTGGAGAAAGGGGTACCCTCATCCATTGCTGGTGGGAATGCAAACTTGTGCAACCACTTTGGAAAGCACTGTGGCGGTTTCTCAGGAAAATTGGGATCAACCTACCCATGAACCCAGCAATGCCACTCTTGGGAATATACCCACGAGGTGCCCGATCACATGACAAGGACATTTGTTCAACTATGTTCATAGCAGCATTATTTGTAATAGCCAGAACCTGGAAACAACCTAGATGCCCTTCAATGGAAGAATGGATGAAGAAAGTTTGGAATATATACACATTAGAATACTACTCGGCGGTAAAAAACAATGACTTTGCGAAATTTGCATGCAAATGGATGGAAATAGAAAACACTATCCTGAGTGAGGTAACCCAGACCCAAAAGGATGAACATGGGATGTACTCACTCATATTTGGTTTCTAGAAATAAATAAAGGTCAGTGAGTCTATAATTTGATATCCTAAAGAATCTAAATAGGAAGGTGAACCCAAAGAAAAACATATAGCTATCCTCCTGGTTATGGGAAGTAGACTAGATTGCCGAGCAAAAAACGGAGATCTTGGGGGTGTGGTGGGAGGGGGGGTAAGGGGAGAAGGGGAGAGAAATGTGAGAAGGGGAGGGTGGGGGGAACTTGGGGAAACGGGATGATTGGAATAAAGGAAGGTTGGTTAGGGGAGCAGAGAAGCACACATCTTAATTAAGGGCGCCATCTTAGGGTTGGCAAGAGACTTGGATCTAGAGGGGCTCCCAGGTGCCCAGGGCAATGTCCCCAGTTAGTTCTTGGGGCAGCTGAGGATAGGGAACCTGAAATGACCCTATCCTATAGCCATACTGATGAATATCTTGCATATCACCATAGAAATTTCATCTGGCGATGAATGGAGATTGAGACAGAGACCCACACTGGAACACTGGACTGAGCTCCCAATGTCCCAATGAGGAGCAGAAGGAGAGAGAATATGAGCAAAGAAGTCAGGACCACAAGGGGTGCGCCCACCTGTGGAGACAGTGGGGCTGATTCTTTGGGAGCTCACCAAGGCCAGCTGGACTGTGACTGAAAAAGCATGGGATAAAACCGGACTCTCTAAATCTGGCGGACAATAAGGGCTGCTGAGAAGCCAAGGACCATGGCACCGGGTTTTGATCCTGCTTCATGTTCTGGCTTTGTGGGAGCCTACCCAGTTTGGATGTTCACCTTCCTAGACCAGGATGAGGGGGGTGGACTTTGGACTTTCCACAGGGCAGGGAACCCTGACTGCTCTTCAGGCTGGAGAGGGAGGGGGAGGAGTGGGGGAGGGGAGGAGGAGAGAGAGGAGTGGGAGGGAAATGGGAGGTGGGGAGGAGGCTGAAATTTCTTTTTTTTCCAATAAAAAAAAAAGAAAAGGCAGAAAAGAAAACACATAAAAAAAAAGAAAAGAAAATAGTCAAAAGAATTCAATTGGTCGACTTCTCTATTTTTATGCCAATACCACACTGTTTTCATTACTGTAGCTCTGTAATAGAGTTTAAAGTCAGGGATGGTAATGCCTCCAGAAGTTCCTTTATTGTATAAGATTGTTTTGGCTATCCTGGGTTTTTTGTTATTCCATATAAAGTTGATTATTGTCCTTTCAAGATCAGTGAAGAATTTTGATGGGATCTTGATGGGGATTGCATTGAATCTATAAATTGCCTTTGGTAGGATTGCCATTTTTACTATATTGATCCTCCCAATCCACGAGCAAGGGAGATCCTTCCATTTTCTGGTATCCTCTTCAATTTCTTTCTTCAATGCCTTAAAGTTCTTGTCAAATAGATCCTTCACTTCTTTGGTTAGAGTTACCCCGAGATATTTTATGCTGTTTGTGGCTATTGTGAAAGGTGATGCTTCTCTGATTTCCCTCTCTGCTTCCATATCCTTTGTGTATAGGAGGGCGACTGATTTTT
>CAWTZC010000685.1:0-26904 GCA_963919715.1 Microtus obscurus
TCCTGCGACAGTCTCAGGCTCTGCATCAAAAACAATACATTCCTGCAACAGTTCTCCACCCTATGAATACAAACACAAATTTCTAACTGGCTCCACATCACAAAACAATACCTTCCTTGCACACAGTTTCACATTGGCTAGCATCAAAACCAACCGGTTCTAAAATTTCCTGCAACAATTTCCACATTGGCTCCACATCACAAAACAATACCTTCCTGCAACAGTGCTCCACACTGGCTCCGCATCACAAATCTAGACCTTCCTGCAACTGTTCTCCACACTGGCTCCGTATCACAAAACAATACCTTCCACAAAGCAGTTCTCCACACTGGCGCCGTATCACAACACAATATCTTCCTGCAACAGTTATTCACTGGCTCTCCATTACAAAACAATAGCTTCCTGAAACATTTCTCCACACTGGCTCCAAATCACAAAAACATATCTTCTGCAACAGTTCTCCACAATAGCTCCACATCACAAAAAGCTATAATTTTCCTGCAACAGTTTCCACACGTGCCTTGCATCACAAAACAATACCTTCCTGCTACAGTTCTCCAACACTTGCTCCACATCACAGTTTCCACACTGGCTCCCAGACACAAAACAATAACCTTCCTGCAACAGTTCTCCAACAGTGGCTCTGCATCACAGTTCTCCACACTGGCTCCACATCACAAAACAATAGCTTCCTGCAACAGTTTTCACACTGGCTCAGTATCACAAAAAATACCTTCCTGCTAAGTTTCACACTTGCTCCACAATAAATTTCCCACACTGGCTCCGCCAGACACAAAACAATACCTTCCTGCAACAGTTCTCCACAGTGGCTCTGCATCACAGTTCTCCACACTGGCTCCACATCACAAAACAATAGCTTGCTGCAACAGTTCTCCACACTTGGTTCGTATCATAAAAACAATACCTTCCTGCAACATTTCTTCACACTGGAACCACATCACAAATCAATACCTTCCTGGAACAGTTATTCACACTGCCTCTCCTTAACAAAAACAATGCCTCTGCAACAGTAAATGATCGTATCAGCAGAAATTAACACAACTTTCTGCAACAGTTCTCCACACTGGCTAAGCATCACATTTATCCACGCTAGCGGCACATCACAAACAATACCTTCCTTCAACAGTTCTTCACACTTGCTCCGGCATAAAAAAATAATTCCTTCCTGTAACAGTTCTCCACACTCCCTTCTCCCATCACAAAACAATACTGCCCAGTACAGTTCTCCACAATGGCCCCGCATCACAAAACAATACCTTCCTCTGCAACATTTCTCCAGACAGGCTCCGTATTCACAACACAATACCTTCCTGGAACAGTTATTCACACTGGCTCTCCATTACAAAAACAATACCTTCCTGAAACAGTTCTCCACACTGGCTCCATATCACAAAACAATATCTTCCCTGCAAAATAGTTTCAACCTGGCTCCCCATCACAAAACAAGACTTTCCGGTAACATTTCTCAGCACTGATTCTGCATCAGAGTTCTCCAACACTGGCTCCGCATCACAAAACTATACCTTCCTGCAACATATTTACACACTGGCTCCGCATCACAAAAAATACCTTCCTGCAACAATTCTCCACACTGGCACCACATATCAAAAAAATACCTTCCCTCAACAGTTCTCACACTGGCTCTCTGCATCAAAAAACAATACCTTCCTGCAACAGTTTATCACCCTGGTACCGCATCTTAAAACAAGACTTTCCAGTAACATTTTCTCAGGCACTGGCTCTGCATCACAGTTCTCCACACACTGTCTCCGATTTGCGAAACAACACTTCCTGCAACAGTTCTTCAAACTGGCTCTGCATTACAAACAAAACCTTCCTGCAAAAAGTTCTCACAAAGGCTCCATATCACAAAACAATACCTTCCAGAACTGTTCTCGCACACTGGCTCCGCATCACAAAACTAGACCTTCCTGCAACTGTTCTCCACAATGGCTCCACATCACAAAACTATAATTTCCCTGCAACAGTTTTCCCTACACTTGCTCTGCATCTACAAAAAATACCTTCCTGCTACAGTTCTCCACACTCTCCACATCACAGTACCCCACACTGGCTCCGGAACACAAAACAATACCCCTGCTACAGTTCTCCACACTGGCTCCACATCACAGTTCTCCGCGCACTCGGCTCACGCTTCACCAAACATTACCTTCCTGCAACAGTTCTCCAGGACAGGCTCCGTATCACAACAGAATACCTTCCCTGCAACAGTTCTCAACACTAGCTCCGCCTCACAAAACTATACCATCCTGCAACAGTTATCCACACTTGCTCCACATCACAGTTCCCCACACTGGCTCCGTATCCGCAAAACAATACCTTCCTGCAACAGTTCTCACAGTGGCTCCGCATCACAGTTCTCACACTGCTCCGCATCACAAAACAATAGCTTCCTGCATCAGTTCTTCATAATGGCTCCGCATCACAAAACAACTTTCCTGCAACAGTTATCCACACTGGCTCCGCACCACAACACAATACCTTCCTGCAACAGTTCTCCACACTGGCTCTTTATCACAAAACAATACTTTCCTGCAAAAGTTTTCCGCACTTGGCTCCGCATCACAAAACAATACATTCCTGCAACAATTCTCCTCATTGGCTCAGCATCACAAAACAATAACTTCCTGCAACTGTTCTGCACACTGGCTACGCATCACAAAACAATACCTTCCTGCAACAGTTCTCAACACACTGATTCCGCAACACAGAACAATACCTTTCTGAAACAGTTCTCCACACTGGCTCCGCATCACAGTTATCCACACTAGCTCCACATCACAAAACAATACCTTCCCTTCAACAGTTTTTCACAGTTTTGCCGCATAAAAAAATAATTCCTTCCTGTAACAGTTCTCCACACTTTCTTCCTATCACCAAAAACAATACCTTCCTGCAACAGTTCTCCACACTGGCTCCAAATCACAAAACAATATCTTCCTGCAACAGTTCTCTACACTGGTTCCAAATCACAAAACAATACCTTCCTACAAAACTTCTCCACACTGGCTCCCTAACACAAAACAATACCTTCCTGCAACAGTTCTCCACACTGCCTCAGCATCAAAAGATCTCCACCCTGGCTCCGCATCAAAAAACAATACCTTCCTGCAACAGTTCTCCACATTGGCTCCGCATCACAGTTCTCCACACTGGCTTCCACATCACAAACCATAGCTTCCTGCAACAGATCTTCACAATGGTTCCACATCACAAAAACAATACATTCCTGCAGCAGTTATCTACACTGGTTGCAAATTCACAAAAATATCACGTTCCTGCAACAGTTCTAAGCCACACTGGCTCTGCATCACATAACAATACCTTCCTGCTAGAGTTCTCCACACTGGCTCCACATCACAAAACAATACCTTCCTGCAACAGTTTTCCACACTTCCTCTGCATCAAAATAACAATACGTTCCTGCAACAGTTCTCCACACTGCCTCGAATCACAAACAAAACCTTCCTGCAACAGTTCTCCTACACTGGCTCCACATCACAGGTCTTCACACTGGCTCCCTGCACCACCAAACATTACCTTCTTGCAACAGTTCTCCAGACAGGCTCCTTACCACAAAACAATATTTCCTGCAACAGTTCTCCACACTGGCACCGCATCACAAAACAAGTCCTTCCGGGCACATTTCTCCACACTGACTCCACTTCACAGTATTCCACACTGGCTCCACATCACAAAACAATAACTTCCTGCAACAGTTCTCCAGACAGGCTCTGTATCACAACACATGACTTGCTTCCAGGTTCTCCACACTTCTCCGCCTCACAAAACTATACCTTCCCTGCAACAGTTCTCCACACTTGCTCCACATCACAGTTCCCCACACAGGCTCCGTATCACAAAGCAATACCTTCCTGCTTTCCTCAATACTGGCTCCGCATCACAAAACAATACCTTCTTGCAACAGTTCTTCACACTGGCTACGCATCACAAAGTAATTCATTCCTGTAACAGTTCTCCACAGTGGCTTCGTATCACAAAAACAATACCTTTCCCTACAACAGTTCCCCACACTGGCTCCGCATCACAGATCAACACACTGGAGACGCATCACAAAACAATGGATTCCCTGCATAAGTTCTTCATAATGGCTCCACATCACAAAACAATACCTTCATGCAACATTTCTCCACACTGGCTCTGCATCACAAAACAATACCTTCCTGCAAACAGTTCTCCACACTGGCTCCATACCACAAAACAATATCTTCCTGCAACAGTTCTCCACACTGGCTCTACCTCACAAAACAATACCTTCCTGCAACAGTTCTCCACACTGGCACTACATATCAAAACATACCCTCCTGCAACAGTTCTCCACACTGGCTCTGCATCAAAAAACAATACCTTCCTGCAACAGTTCTACACCCTGGCTCCCAAATCACAAAACAAGACTGTCCGGTAAGATTTCTCAGCACTGGCTCTGCATCACAGTTCTCCACACTGGCTCCACATCACAAAAACAATACCTTCCTGCAACTGTTCTACACACTGGTTCCGCATCACAAAACAATACCTTCCTGCAACAGTTCTCCACACTGGCACCACATTTCAAAAATACCTTCCTGCAACAGTTCTCCACACTGGCTCCATGTAAGAAAACAATACCTTCCTCTAACTTTTCTCCAGCACTGGCTATGCAACAAAAATAATACCTTCCTACAACAGTTCTCCACAAAGCCCCCACATCACAAAACAATACCTTCCCTGCAACATTTCTCCAGACAGGCTCCGTATCACAACAAAATACCTTCCCTGAAACAGTTATTCACACTGGCTCTCCATTACAAAACAATACCTTCCTGCAACAGTTGTCCACACTGGCTCCATATAACAAAACAATATCTTCCTGCAACAGTTCTCCACACTGTCTCCACATCACAACAAATACCTTCTTGCAACAGTTCTCTACACTGGCTCTGCATCAAAAAACAATACCTTCCTGCAACAGTTCTCAACCCTGGCTCCGCATCACAAAACAAGACTTTCCGGTAACATTTCTCAGCACTGGCTCTGCATCACAGTTCTCCACATGGCTCCGCATCACAAAACAATTCCTTCCTGCAACTGTTCTACACACTGTCTCCGCATCACAAAAAAATACCTTCCTGCAACAGTTATCCACACTGGCACCACATATCAAAATACCTTCCTGCAACAGTTTTTCACACTGGCTCTCCATTACAAAACAATACCTTCCTGCAACAATTCTCCACACTGGCAACACATCACAGTTCTCCACACTGGCTCCGCATCACCAAACATTACCTTCCTGCAACTGTTCTCCAGACAGGCTCCTTACCACAACAAAATACCTTCCTGCAACAGTTCTCCACACTGGCTCCACTTCACAGGACTCCACACTGCCTCCATATCATAACACAAACCTTCCTCCAACAGTTCTCCAGACATGCTCCCTATCACAACACAATACCTTCCTGCAACATTCTCCACAGTGGCTCTGCATCACAAAACTATACCATCCTGCAACAAAGTTGTCCACCCTTGATCCACATCACAGTTCTCCACACTGGATCTGTATCACAAAACAATACCTTCATGCATCAGTTCTTCATAATCGCTCCCACATCACAAAACAATACCTTCCTGCAACAGTTATCCACCACTGGCTCCACACACATAAAACAATACCTTCCTCCAACAGTTCTCCACACTGGCTCTGTATTACAAACAAAACATTCCTGCAACAGTTTTCTGCTCTGGCTCCGCATCACAAAACAATACCTTCCTGCAACTTTCTCCTCATTGGCTCCGCATCACAAAACAATACCCTTCCCTGCTATAGTTCTGCACACTGGTTCCACATCACAAAACAATGCCTTCCTGCAACAATTCTCCACACTGGCTCCGCATCACAAAACAATACCTTCCTGCAACAGTTCTTCACACTGGCTCCGCATCACAAAACAATACCTTCTTGCAACAGTTCTTCACACTGGCTCCCGCATCACAAAGTAATTCATTCCTGTAACAGTTCTCCACACTGGCTTCGTATCACAAAACAATACCTTACTGCAAGTGTTCTCCACACTGACTCTCGCATCACAGTTCACCACACTGGCTACGCATCACAAAACAATAGCTTCCTGCATCAGTTCTTCATAATGGCTCCACATCACAAAACAATACCTTCCTGCAACAGTTATCCACACTGTCTCCGGCACCACAAAAACAATACCTTCCTGCAACAGTTCTCCCACCCTGGCTCACGCATCACAGTTATCCACACTGGCTCCGCATCACAAAACAATACCTTCCTTCAACAGTTCTTCACACTTGCTCCGCATCACAAAATAATTTATTCCTGTAAAACTTCTCCACACTTTCTTCCTATCACAAAAAACAATACCTTCCTGCAACAGTTCTCCACACTGGCTCCAAATCACAAAACAATAGCTTCCTTCGAACAGTTCTCACACTGGTTCCAAATCACAAAACAGTAACTTCCTAAGCAATAATTCTCCACACTGACTCCCTATCACAAAACAGTACCTTCCTGCAAATTCTCCACACTGGCACCACATATCTAAAAAATACCTTCCTGCAACAGTTCTTCACACTGGCTCCGCATCACAAAACAATACCTTCCTGCAACAGTTTTTCACACTGGCTCAGCATCACAAAGTTATTCATTCCTGTAACAGTTCTCCATCACTGGCTTCCGTATCGCAAAACAATACCTTCCTGCAACAGTTCTCCACACTGGCTCTGCATCACAGTTCACCACACTGGCGACGAATCACAAAACAATACCTTCCTGCATCACTTCTTCATAATGGCTCAGCATCACAAAACAATAACTTTCTCTAACCGTTCTCCACAGTGGCTATGCCTAACAAAAAACAATACCTTCCTACAACAGTTCTCCACAATGCCCCGCATCACAAAACAAAACCTTCCTGCAACATTTCTCCAGACAGGCTCCGTATCACAGCACAATACCTTCCTGCAACAGTTATTCACTGGCTCTCCATTACAAAACAATACCTTCCTGAAACAGTTCTCCACACTGGCTCCATATCACAAAACAATATCTTCCTGCAACAGTTCTCAACCTTTTGGCTACGCATCACAAAACAAGACTTTCCGGTAACATTTCTCAGCACTGGCTCTGCATCACAGTTCTCCACACTGGCTCTGCATCGCAAAACAACACCTTCCTACAACTGTTCTCCACTCTGGGCCACATCACAAAACAATACCTTCCTGCAACAGTTCTTCACACTGGCTCTGCATTACAAAACAAAACCTTCCTGCAACAGTTCTCCCACACTGGCTCCATATCACAAAACAATACATTCCAGGAACTGTTCTCCAAGCACTGGCTCCGAATCACAAAACAATAACCTCATGCTACAGGTCTTTACACTGGCTCCATATCATGAAACAATAACTTCCCTGCGACAGTTCTCCTCAGTGGCTCTGCATCAAAAAACAATACATTCCTGCAACAGTTCTCCACCCTGGCTATGAATCACAAAACAATACCTTCCTGCAACAGTTCTCCTAACTGGCTCCACATCACAAAACAATACCTTCCTGCAACAGTTCTCCACATTGGCTCAGCATCAAAGTTCTCCAACCTGGCTCCGCATCAAAAACAATACCTTCCTGCAACAGTTCTCCACATTGGCTCCACATCACAAAACAATAGCTTCCCCTGCAACAGTTCTTCCACAATGGTTAAGCATCACAAAACAATACCTTCCTGCAACAGGTCTCCACACTGGCTCCGCATCACAAATCAAGACCTTCCTGCAACTGTTCTCCACACTGGCTCCGTATCACAAAACAATACCTTCCTGCAGCAGTTTTCCACACTGGCGCCGTATCACAACACAATACCTTCCTGAAACAGTTATTCACACTGGCTCTCCATTACAAAAAAATACCTTCCTGCAACAGTTCTCACAATGGCTCCACATCAAAAAGCTATACATTCCTGCAACAGTTTTCCACACTTGCTCTGCATCACAAAACAATACCTTCCTGCTACAGTTCTCCACATTGCTCCACATCACAGTTTCCCACACTGGCTCCGTATCACAAAACAATACCTTCCTGCAACAGTTCTCCACAGTGGCTCTGCATCACAGTTCTCCACACTGGCTCCACATCACAAAACAATAGCTTCCTGCAACAGTTCTCCACACTGGCTCCGTATCATAAAACAATACCTTCCTGCAACATTTCTTCACACTGGAACCACATCACAAATCAATACTTTCCTGCAACAGTTATTCATACTGGCTCTCCATTACAAAAGAATACCTTCCTGCAACAGTTCTCCACACTGACTCCGCATCACAGAACAATACATTTCTGCAACAGTTCTCCACACTGGCTCCGTATCACATTTATACACACTAGCTGCACATCACAAAACAATACCTTCCTTCAACAGTTCTTCACACTTGCTCCGCATAAAAAAATAATTCCTTCCTGTAACAGTTCTCCACACTTTCTTCCTATCACAAAACAATACCTTCCAGCAACATTTCTCCACAATGCCCCGCATCAAAAAACAATACCTTCCTGCAACATTTCTCCAGACAGGCTCCGTATCACAACACAATACCTTCCTGCAACAGTTATTCACACTGGCTCAGCATCAAAGTTCTCCAACCTGGTTCCGCATCACAAAACAATACCTTCCAGGAACTGTTCTCCACACTGGCTCCACATGACAAAACAATAACTTCCTCGACAGTTCTCCTCACTGGCTCTGCATCAAAAAACAATACATTCCTGCAACAGTTCTCCAACCTGGCTATGAATCCACAAAACAATACCTTCCTGCAACAGTTCTCCACACTGGCTCCACATCACAGTTATCCACACTAGCTCCACATCACAAAACAATACCTTCCTTCAACAGTTTTTCACACTTGTGCCGCATAAAAAAAATAATTCCTTCCTGTAACAGTTCTCCACACTGGCTCCAAATCACAAAACAATACCTTCCTGCAACAGTTCTCTACACTGGTTCCAAATCACAAAACAATACCTTCCTACAATACTTCTCCACACTGACTCCCTATCACAAAACAGTACCTTCCTGCAACAGTTCTCCAGACTGGCAACACATAACTAAAAAATACCTTCCTGCAACAGTTATTCAAACTGGCTCTCCATTACAAAACAATATCTTCCTGAAACAGTTCTCCACACTGGCTCCAAATCACAAAAAAATACCTTCCTGCAACAGTTCTCCACAATGGCTCCACATCACAAAGCTATACTTTCCCCTGCAACAGTTTTCCACACTGCTCTGCATCACAAAACAATACCTTCCTGCTACAGTTCTCCACACTTGCTCCACCTCACAGTTTCCCACATGCTCCGTATCACAAAACAATACCTTCCTGCAACAGTTCTCCACATTGGCTCCGCCATCACAGTTCTCCACACTGGCTCCACAGACAAACCATAGCTTCCTGCAACAGATCTTCACAATGGTTCCACATCACAAAACAATACCTTCCTGCAGCAGTTATCTACACTGGTTGCAAATCACAAAAATATACGTTCCTGCAACAGTTCTACACACTGGATCTGCATCACAAAACAATACTTTCCTGCAACAGTTTTCCGCACTAGCTACGCATCACAAAACAATAACTTCCTGCAACAGTTATTCACACTGGCTCTCCATTACAAAACAATACCTTCCTGCAAAGTTCTCCACACTGACTCCGCATCACAGAACAATACCTTTCTGAAACAGTTCTCCACACTGGCTCCGCATCACAGTTATCCACACTAGCTCCACATCACAAAAACAATACCTTCCTTCAACAGTTCTTCACACTTGCTCCGCATAAAAAAATAATTCCTTCCTGTAACAGTTCTCCACACTTTTTTCCTATCACAAAACAATACCTTCCTGCAACAGTTCTCTACACTGGTTCCCAATCACAAAACAATACCTTCCTACAATACTTCTCCACACTGGCTCCCTATCACAAAACAATACCTTCCTGCAACAGTTCTCACACTGCCTCAGCATCAAAGATCTCCACCCTGGCTCCACATCACAAAACAATACCTTCCTGCAACAATTCTCCACATTGGCTCCACATACAGTTCTCCACACTGGCTCCACATCACAAACCATAGCTTCCTGCAACAGATCTTCACAATGATTCCACATCACAAAACAATACCTTCCTGCAGCAGTTATCTACACTGGTTGGAAATCACAAAAATATACGTTCCTGCAACAGTTCTACACACTGGCTCTGCATCACATAACAATACCTTCCTGCTACAGTTCTCCACACTGGCTCCACATCAGAGTTCTTCACACTGGCTCCGCACCACCAAACATTACCTTCCTGCAACAGTTCTCCAGACAGGCTCCTTACCACAAAACAATATTTCCTGCAACAGTTCTCCACACTGGCACCGCATCACAAAACAAGTCCTTCCGGGCACATTTCTCCACACTGGCTCTGCTTCACAGTACTCCACACTGGCTCCACATCACAAAACAATAACTTCCTGCAACAGTTCTCCAGACAGGCTCTGTATGACAACCTACAGTAACTTCCTTCAACAGTTCTAACATGCTCCGCCTCACAAAACTATAACTTCCTGCAACAATTCTCCACACTTGCTCCACATCACAGTTCCCCACACAGGCTCCATATAACAAAGCAATACCTTCCTTCAACATTTCTTAACACTGGCTCCGCATCACAAAACAATACCTTCCTGCAACAGTCCTTCACACTGGCTACGCATCACAAAGTAATTCATTCCTGTAGCAGTTCTCCACACTGGCTTCGTATCACAAAACAATATCTTCCTGCAACAGTTCTCCACACTGGCTCCGCATCACAGTTCACCACACTGGAGACGCATCACAAAACAATAGACTCCTGCATCAGTTCTTCATAATGGCTCCACATCACAAAACAATAACTTCATGCAACATTTCTCCACACTGGCTCCACATCACAAAACAATACCTTCCTGCAACAGTTATTCACACTGGCTCCACATCACAAAACAATACCTTCCTGCAACAGTTGTCGACACTAGCTCCGCATCACAAAACAATACCTTCCTGCAACAGTTATTCACACTCTCTATTTATTACAAAACAATACCTTCCTGAAAATATTCTCCACACTGGCTTCGTATCACAATACAATACCTTCCTGCAACAGT
The DNA here is from genome assembly GCA_963919715.1 of Microtus obscurus. Classification (NCBI taxonomy): domain Eukaryota; kingdom Metazoa; phylum Chordata; class Mammalia; order Rodentia; family Cricetidae; genus Microtus; species Microtus obscurus. Next base: position 11,260 of record CAWTZC010000685.1, read on the forward strand.
TCCACACTCGTCCGCATCACAAAACAATACCTTCCTGCAACAGTTATTCACACTCTCTATTTATTACAAAACAATACCTTCCTGAAAATATTCTCCACACTGGCTTCGTATCACAAAACAATACCTTCCTGCAACAGTTCTTCACACTGGCTCCGCATCACAAACTTATTCATTCCTGTAACAGTTCGCGACACTCGCCCGTATCACAAAACAATACCTTCCTGCAACAGTTCTCAACACTGGCTCCGCATCACAGTTCACCACACTGGTGATAAATCACAAAACAATAGCCTCCCGCATCAGTTCTTCAAAATGGCTCTGCATCACAAACCAATACCTTCCTGCAACAGTTATCCACACTGGATCCACATCACAAAACAATACCTTCCTGCAACAGTTATCCACACTGGCTCTGCATCACAAAACAATACCTTCCTGATACAGTTCTACACACTGGCTCCTTATCACAAAACAATAACTTCCTGCAACAGTTCTCCACACTGGCTCCATATCACAAAACAATACCTTCCTCTAACCATTCTCCACACTGGCTATGCATCAAAAACAGTAACCTCCTGCAATAGTTCTCCACAATGTCCCCGATCACAAAACAATACCTGCCTGCAACATATTTCCAGACAGGCTCCGTATCACAAAACAATACCTTCCTGCAACAGTTATTCACACTGGATCTCCATTACAAAACAATAACTTCCTGCAACAGTTCTCCACACTGGCTCCATATCACAAAACAATATCTTCCAGCAATAGTTCTCCACACTGGCTCCGCATCAATAAACAATACTTTCCTGCAACAGTTCTCCACACTGGCACCACATATCTAAAAATTACCTTCCTGCAACAGTTCTCCACACTGGCTCCACATCACAGTTCTCCCACACTGGCTCCGCATCACCAAACATTACCTTCCTGCAACACTTCTCCAGACAGGCTCCTTACCACAACACAATACCTTCCTGCAACAGTGCTCCACACTGGCTCCGCATCTAAAACAATACATTCCGGCACCATTTCTCCACACTGGCTCCGTCCCAGTTATCCACACTGGCTCCCCATCACAAAACAATACCTTCCTACAACAGTTCTCCAGACAGGCTCCGTATGACAACACAATACCTTCTTGAAAGAGTTCTAAACAATAGTTCCGCCTCACAAAACTATACCATCCTGCAACAGTTATCCACACTTGCTCCACATCACAGTTCTCCACACTGGCTCCGTATCACAAAACAATACCTTCCTGCAACAGTTATCCACACTGGCTCCGCATCACAAAACAATTGCTTCCTGCAAATCAGATCTTCATAATGGCTTCGCTCACTAAACTATACCTTCCTTCAACAGTTCTGCACACTGGCTCCGCATCACAAAACAATACCTTCCTGCAACAGTTCTCCACATTGGCTCCGTATCACAGTTATCCACACTGGCTCCGCATCACAAAACAATACCTTCCTTCAACAGTTCTTCACATTTGCTTCCAGATCAAAAAATAATTCCTTCCTGTAACAGTTCTTCACACTGTGTTCCCTATCACAAACCATACCTTCCTGCAACAGTTCTTTCCACTGGCTCCAAATCACAAAATAATACCTTCCCGCAACAGTTATTCACACTTTCTCTCCATTACAAAAATCGATACCTTCCGGCAACAGTTTTCCACACTGGCTCCATATCGAAAACAACACTTCCCTGCAACAGTACTCCACACTGACTCCACATCACAAAACAATACCTTCCTGCAACAGTTCTCCATACAGGCTCCTTACCACAAAACAATACCTTCCTGCAACAGTTCTCCACACTGCCTCCGAATCAGAAAGGACAATACCTTCCTGCCACTTCTCCACACTGGCTCCACATCACAGTTCTTAGACATGGCTCCACATCACCAAACTTTACTTTCCTGCAACAGTTCTCCAGACAGGCTCCTTACCACAAAACAATATTTCCTGCAACAGTTCTCCACACTGGCACCGCATCACAAAAACAAGTCCTTCCGGGCACATTTCTCTACTCTGGCTCCGCTTCACAGTACTCCACACTGGCTCAGCATCACAAAACAATACCTTCCTGCAAGAGTTCTGAACACTTGCTCCGCCTCACAAAACTATAACTTCCTGCAACAGTTCTCCCTCTTGCTCCACATCACAGTTCTCCGCACTGGCTCCGTATCACAAAGCCAATACCTTCCTGCAACATTTCTTCACAGTGGCTCCGCATCACAAAACAATTGCTTCCCTGCAACAGTTCTTCGCACTGACTACGCATAACAAAGTAATTCATTACTCTAACAGTTCTCCCACACTGGCTTCATATCCCAAAACAATACCTTCCTACAACAGTTCTCCACACTGGCTCCGCATCACTAAAACAATAGCTTCCTGCAACAGTTCTCCACACTTGGCTCCGTATCATAAAACAATACCCTTCCTGCAACATTTCTATTACACTGAAACCACATCATACATCAATAACTTCCTGCAACAGTTATTCACATGGCTCTCCGTTACAAAACAATACCTTCCTGCAAAGTTCTCCACACTGACTCCGCATCACAGAACAATACCTTTCTGCAACAGTTCTCCCTACACTGGCTCCGCATCACAGTTATCCACACTAGCTCCACATCACAAAAACAATACCTTCCTTCAACAGTTCTTCACACTTGCTCCCAGCATAAAAAAGTAATTCCAATTCCTGTAACAGTTCTCCACACTTTCTTCCTATCACAAAACAATACCTTCCTGCAACAGTTCTCTACACTGGTTCCCAATCACAAAACAATACCTTCCTACAATACTTCTCCACACTGGCTCTCTATCACAAAACAATACCTTCTTGCAACAGTTCTCCACACTGCCTCAGCATCAAAGTTCTCCACCATGGCTCCACATCACCAAACAATACCTTCCTGCAACAGTTCTCCACATTGGCTCCGCATCACAGTTACTCTACACTGGCTCCACATCACAAAACAATGCCTTCCTGCAACAATTCTCCACACGGGCTCCGCATCACAAAACAATACCTTCCTGCAACAGTTCTTCACACTGGCTCCGCATCACAAAACAATACCTTCCTGAAACAGTTCTTCACACTGGCTCCGCATCCAGTAATTCATTCCTGTAACAGTTCTCCACACTGGCTTCGTATTCCACAAACACAATACCTTACTGCAAGTGTTCTCCACACTGGCTCCGCATCACAGTTCACCACACTGGCTACGCATCCACAAAACAATAGCTTCCTTGCATCAGTTCTTCATAATGGCTCCACATCACAAAACAATATCTTCCTGCAACAGTTCTCCACACTGGCTCCACATCACAAAACAATAACTTCCTCTAACACGTTCTCACACTGGCTATGCATCAAAAAACAATACCTTCCTGCAACAGTTATTCACACTGGCTATCCTTACAAAACAATACATTCTTGCAACAGTTCTCCACACTTGCTCCACATCACACAGTACCCCACACTGGCTCCGTAACACAAAACAATACCTTCCTGCTACAGTTCTCCACACTGACTCCACATCACAGTTCTCCGCACTGGCTCCGCTTCACCAAACATTACCTTCCTGCAACAGTTCTCCAGACAGGCTCCGTATCACAACAGAATACCTTCCTGCAACAGTTCTCAACACTAGCTCCGCCTCACAAAACTATACCATCCTGCAACAGTTATCCACACTTGCTCCACATCACAGTTCCCCACACTGGCTCCAGTATCACAAAAACAATACCTTCCTGCAACAGTTCTCTCACAGTGGCTCCGCATCACCAGTTCTCCACACTGGCTCCACATCACAAAACAATAGCTTCCTGCATCAGTTCTTCATAATGGCTCCGATCACAAAACAACTTTCCTGCAACAGTTATCCACACTGGCTCCGCACCACAACACAATACCTTCCCCTGCAACAGTTCTCCACACTGGCTCTTTATCACAAAACAATACTTTCCTGCAAAAGTTTTCCGCGACTCTTGGCTCCGCATCACAAAACAATACATTCCTGCAACAATTCTCCTCATTGGCTCAGCATCTCAAAACAATAACTTCCTGCAACTGTTCTGCACACTGGCTACGCATCACAAAACAATACCTTCCTGCAACAGTTCTTCACACTGATTCCGTAACACAGAACAATACCTTTCTGAAACAGTTCTCCACACTGGCTCCGCATACACAGTTTCCACACTAGCTCCACATCACACAAAACAATACCTTCCTTCAACAGTTTTTCACACTTTGCCGCATAACAAAAAATAATTCCTTCCTGTAACAGTTCTCACACTTTCTTCCTATCACAAAACAATACCTTCCCTCGCAACAGTTCTCCACACTGGCTCCAAATCACAAAACAATATCTTCCTGCAACAGTTCTCTACACTGGTTCCAAATCACAAAACAATACCTTCCCCTGCAAAACTTCTCCACACTGGCTCCCTAACACAAAACAATACCTTCCTGCAACAGTTCTCCACACTGCCTCAGCATCAAAGATCTCCACCCTGGCTCCGCATCAAAAAACAATACTTCTTCCTGCAACAGTTCTCCACATTGGCTCCGCATCAAGGTTCTCCACACTGGCTCCACATCACAAACCATAGCTTCCTGCAACAGATCTTCACAATGGTTCCACATCACAAAACAATACATTCCTGCAGCAGTTATCTACACTGGTTGCAAATCACAAAAATATACGTTCCTGCAACAGTTCTACACACTGGCTCTGCATCACATAACAATACCTTCCTGCTAGAGTTCTCCACACTGGCTCCACATCACAAAACAATACCTTCCTGCAACAGTTTTCACACTTCCTCTGCATCAAAAAACAATACGTTCCTGCAACAGTTCTCCACACTGCCTCCGAATCACAAAACAAAACCTTCCTGCAACAGTTCTCCACACTGGCTCCACATCACAGGTCTTCACACTGGCTCCGCACCACCAAACATTACCTTCTTGCAACAGTTCTCCAGACAGGCTCCTTACCACAAAACAATATTTCCTGCAAACAGTTCTCCACACTGGCACCGCATCCACAAAACAAGTCCTTCCGGGCACATTTCTCCACACTGACTCCACTTCACAGTATTCCACACTGGCTCCACATACACAAAACAATAACTTCCTGCAACAGTTCTCCAGACAGGCTCTGTATCACAACGCTTACAATAACTTCCCCTTCACAGGTTCTCCACACTTGCTCCGCCTCATAAAACTATACCTTCCCTGCAACAGTTCTCCACACTTGCTCCCATCACAGTTCCCACACAGGCTCCGTATCACAAAGCAAGCAATACCTTCCTGCAACATTTCTTAATACTGGCTCCGCATCACAAAACAATACCTTCTTGCAACAGTTCTTCACACTGGCTACGCATCACAAAGTAATTCATTCCTGTAACAGTTCTCCACAGTGGCTTCGTATCACAAAACAATACCTTCCTACAACAGTTCCCCACACTGGCTCCGCATCACAGATCACCACACTGGAGACGCATCACAAAACAATGATTCCTGCATAAGTTCTTCATAATCCCACATCACAAAAAACAATACCTTCATGCAAACATTTCTCCACACTGGCTCTGCATCACAAAACAATACCTTCCCTGCAACAGTTCTCCACACTGGCTCCATATCACAAAACAATATCTTCCTGCAACAGTTCTCCACACTGGCTCCTACCTCACAAAACAATACCTTCCTGCAACAGTTCTACTCACACTGGCACTACATATCAAAACATACCCTCCTGCAACAGTTCTCCACTGGCTCTGCATCAAAAACAATACCTTCCTGCAACAGTTCTACACCCTGGCTCCAAATCACAAAACAAGACTGTCCGGTAAGATTTCTCAGCACTGGCTCTGCATCACAGTTCTCCCACACTGGCTCCACATCACAAAACAATACCTTCCTGCAACTGTTCTACACACTGGTTCCGCATCACAAAACAATACCTTCCTGCAACAGTTCTCACACTGGCACCACATTTCAAAAAATACCTTCCTCTGCAACAGTTCTCCACACTGGCTCCATGTAAGAAAACAATACCTTCCTCTAACTTTTCTCCACACTGGCTATGCAACAAAAATAATACCTTCCTGCAACAGCTTCTCCCACAAAGCCCCACATCACAAAACAATACCTTCCCTGCAACATTTCTCCAGACAGGCTCCGTATCACAACAAAATACCTTCCTGAAACAGTTATTCACACTGGCTCTCATTACAAAACAATACCTTCCCTGCAACAGTTGTCCACACTGGCTCCATATAACAAAACAATATCTTCCTGCAACAGTTCTCCACACTGTCTCCACATCACAACAAATACCTTCTTGCAACAGTTCTCTACACTGGCTCTGCTCAAAAAAAACAATACCTTCCTGCAACAGTTCTCAACCCTGGCTCCGCATCACAAAACAAGACTTTCCGGTAACATTTCTCAGCACTGGCTCTGCATCACAGTTCTCCACATGGCTCCGCATCACAAACAATTCCCTTCCTGCAACTGTTCTACACACTGTCTCTCCGCATCACAAAAAAATACCTTCCCTGCAACAGTTATCCACACTGGCACCACATATCAAAAAATACCTTCCTGCAACAGTTTTTCACACTGGCTCTCCATTACAAAACAATACCTTCCTCCAACAATTCTCCACACTGGCAACACATCACAGTTCTCCACACTGGCTCTGCATCACCAAACATTACCTTCCCTGCAACTGTTCTCCAGACAGGCTCCCTTTACCACAACAAAATACCTTCCTGCAACAGTTCTCCACACTGGCTCCACTTCACAGGTCTCCACACTGGCTCCATATCATAAAACAAACCTTCCTCCAACAGTTCTCCAGACATAGCTCCCTATCACAACACAATACCTTCCTGCAACATTCTCCACAGTGGCTCTGCATCACAAAACTATACCATCCTGCAACAGTTGTCCACCCTCGATCCACATCACAGTTCTCCACACTGGATCTGTATCACAAAACAATACCTTCATGCATCAGTTCTTCATAATCGCTCCACATCACAAAACAATACCTTCCTGGCAACAGTTATCCACACTGGCTCCACACCATAAAACAATACCTTCCTCCAACAGTTCTCCACACTGGCTCCTGTATTACAAAACAAAACATTCCTGCAACAGTTTTCTGCTCTGGCTCCGCATCACAAAACAATACCTTCCTGCAACATTTCTCCTCATTGGCTCCGCATCACAAAACAATACCTTCCTGCTATAGTTCTGCACACTGGTTCCACATCACAAAACAATGCCTTCCTGCAACAATTCTCCACACTGGCTCCGCATCACAAAACAATACCTTCCTGCAACAGTTCTCTTCACACTGGCTCCGCATCACAAAACAATACCTTCTTGCAACAGTTCTTCACACTGGCTCCGCATCACAAAGTAATTCATTCCTGTAACAGTTCTCCACACTGGCTTCAGATCACAAAACAATACCTTACTGCAAGTGTTCTCCACACTGGCTCTGCATCCCAGTTCCACCACACTAGCTACCGCATCACAAAACAATAGCTTCCTGCATCAGTTCTTCATAATGGCTCCACATCACAAAACAATACCTTCCTGCAACAGTTATCCACACTGCTCTCCGCACCCACAAAACAATACCTTCCTGCAACAGTTCTCCACCCTGGCTCCGCATCACAGTTATCCACACTGGCTCCGACATCACAAAACAATACCTTCCTTCAACAGTTCTTACACACTTGCTCCGGGCATCACAAAATAATTTATTCCTGTAAAACTTCTCCACACTTTCTTCCTATCACAAAACAATACCTTCCCCTGCAACAGTTCTCCACACTGGCTCCAAATCACAAAACAATAGCTTCCCTTCAACAGTTCTCACACTGGTTCCAAATCACAAAACAGTAACTTCCTAGCAATAATTCTCCACACTGACTCCCTATCACAAACAGTACCTTCCTGCAACAGTTCTCCACACCGGCACCACATATCTAAAAATACCTTCCTGCAACAGTTCTTCACACTGGCTCCAAGATCCCACGAAACAATACCTTCCTGCAACAGTTTTTCACACTGGCTCAGCATCACAAAGTTATTCATTCCTGTAACTGTTCTCCACACTGGGTTCGTATCGCAAAAACAATACCTTCCTGCAACAGTTCTCCACACTGGCTCTGCATCACAGTTCACCACACTGGCGACGAATCACAAAACAATACCTTCCTGCATCACTTCTTCATAATGGCTCAGCATCACAAAACAATAACTTTCTCTAACCGTTCTCCACAGTGGCTATGCAACAAAAAACAATACCTTCCTACAACTGTTCTCCACAATGCCCCGCATCACAAAAACAAAACCTTCCTGCAACATTTCTCCAGACAGGCTCCGTATCACAGCACAATACCTTCCTGCAACAGTTATTCACACTGGCTCTCCATTACAAAACAATACCTTCCTGAAACAGTTCTCCACACTGGCTCCATATCACAAAACAATATCTTCCTGCAACAGTTCTCAACCTTGGCTACGCATCACAAAACAAGACTTTCCGGTAACATTTCTAGCACTGGCTCTGCATCACAGTTCTCCACACTGGCTCTGCATCGCAAAACAACACCTTCCTGCAACTGTTCTCCACTCTGGCGTTCCACATCACAAAACAATATCCTTCCTGCAACAGTTCTTCACACTGGCTCTGCATTACAAAACAAAACCTTCCTGCAACAGTTCTCCACACTGGCTCCATATCACAAAACAATACATTCCAGGAACTGTTCTCCACACTGGCTCCGAATCACAAAACAATAACCTCATGCTACAGGTCTTTACACTGGCTCCATATCATGAAACAATAACTTCCTGCGACAGTTCTCCTCAGTGGCTCTCTGCATCAAAAAACAATACATTCCTGCAACAGTTCTCCACCTGGCTATGAATCACAAAACAATACCTTCCTGCAACAGTTCTCCTAACTTGGCTCCACATCACAAAACAATACCTTCCTGCAACAGTTCTCCACATTGGCTCAGCATCAAAGTTCTCCCAACCTGGCTCCGCATCAAAAACAATACCTTCCTGCAACAGTTCTCCACATTGGCTCCACATCACAAAACAATAGCTTCCTGCAACAGTTCTTCACAATGGTTAAGCATCACAAAACAATACCTTCCTGCAACAGGTCTCCACACTGGCTCCTGCATCACAAATCAAGACCTTCCTGCAACTGTTCTCCACACCGGCTCCGTATCACAAAACAATACCTTCCTGCAGCAGTTTTCCACACTGGCGCCCGTATCACAACACAATACCTTCCTGAAACAGTTATTCACACTGGCTCTCCATTACAAAAAAATACCTTCCCCTGCAACAGTTCTCCACAATGGCTCCACATCACAAAGCTATACCAATTCCTGCAACAGTTTTCCACACTTGCTCTGCATCACAAAACAATACCCTTCCTGCTACAGTTCTCCCATTGCTCCACATCACAGTTTCCCACACTGGCTCCGTATCACAAAACAATACCTTCCTGCAACAGTTCTCCACAGTGGCTCTGCATCACAGTTCTCCACACTGGCTCCACATCACAAAACAATAGCTTCCTGCAACAGTTCTCCACACTGGCTCCGTATCATAAAACAATACCTTCCTGCAAGCATTTCTTCACACTGGGAACCACATCACAAATCAATACTTTCCTGCAACAGTTATTCACACTGGCTCTCCATTACAAAGAATACCTTCCTGCAACAGTTCTCCAGCACTGACTCCGCATCACAGAACAATACATTTCTGCAACAGTTCTCCACACTGGCTCCGTATCACATTTATACACACTAGCTGCCACATCACAAAACAATACCTTCCCTTCAACAGTTCTTCACACTTGCTCCGCTAAAAAAATAATTCCTTCCTGTAACAGTTCTCCACACTTTCTTCCTATCACAAAACAATACCTTCCAGCAACATTTCTCCACAATGCCCCGCATCAAAAAACAATACCTTCCTGCAACATTTCTCCAGACAGGCTCCGTATCACAACACAATACCTTCCTGCAACAGTTATTCACACTGGCTCAGCATCAAAGTTCTCCAACCTGGTTCCGCATCACAAAACAATACCTTCCAGGAACTGTTCTCCACACTGGCTCCACATGACAAAACAATAACTTCCTGCGACAGTTCTCCTCACTGGCTCTGCATCAAAAACAATACATTCCTGCAACAGTTCTCCACCCTGGCTATGAATCACAAAACAATACCTTCCTGCAACAGTTCTCCACACTGGCTCCACATCACAGTTATCCACACTAGCTCCACATCCCACAAAACAATACCTTCCTTCAACAGTTTTTCACACTTGTGCCGCATAAAAAAATAATTCCTTCCTGTAACAGTTCTCCACACTGGCTCCAAATCACAAAACAATACCCTTCCTGCAACAGTTCTCTACACTGGTTCCAAATCACAAAACAATACCTTCCTACAATTACTTCTCCACACTGACTCCCTATCACAAAACAGTACCTTCCTGCAACAGTTCTCCAGACTGGCAACACATAACTAAAAAAATACCTTCCTGCAACAGTTATTCAAACTGGCTCTCCATTACAAAACAATATCTTCCGAAACAGTTCTCCACACTGGCTCCAAATCACAAAAATACCTTCCTACAACAGTTCTCCGCAATGGCTCCACATCACAAAGCTATACTTTCCTGCAACAGTTTTTCCACACTTGCTCTGCATCGACAAAACAATACCTTCCTGCTAAGAATTCTCCACACTTGCTCCACCTCACAGTTTCCCACACTGGCTCCGTATCACAAAACAATACCTTCCTGCAACAGTTCTCCACATTGGCTCCGCATCACAGTTCTCCACACTGGCTCCACATGACAAACCATAGCTTCCTGCAACAGATCTTCACAATGGTTCCACATCACAAAACAATACCTTCCTGCAGCAGTTGTCTCCACTGGTTGCAAATCCACAAAAAATATACGTTCCTGCAACAGTTCTACACACTGGATCTGCATCACAAAACAATACTTTCCTGCAACAGTTTTCCCGCACTAGCTACGCATCACAAAACAATAACTTCCTGCAACAGTTAGTACACTGGCTCTCCAATACAAAACAATACCTTCCTGCAAAAGTTCTCACACTGACTCCGCATCACAGAACAATACCTTTCTGAAACAGTTCTCCACACTGGCTCCGACATCACAGTTATCCACACTAGGCTCCACATCACAAAAACAATACCTTCCCAACAGTTCTTCCCTTACACTTGCTCCCGCATAAAAATAATTCCTTCCTGTAACAGTTCTCCACACTTTTTTTCCTATCACAAAACAATACTTCCTGCAACAGTTCTCTACACTGGTTTCCCCAATCACAAAACAATACCTTCCTACAATACTTCTCCACACTGGCTCCCTATCACAAAAAACAATACCTTCCTGCAACAGTTCTCCACACTGCCTCAGCATCAAAGATCCCACCCTAAAGGCCACATCACAAAACAATACCTTCCCTTGCAATATCTCCACATTGGCTCCACATCACAGTTCTCCACACTGGCTCCACATCACAAACCATAGCTTTCTGCAACAGATCTTCACAATGATTCCACATCACAAACAATACCTTCCTGCAGCAGTTATCTACACGGTTGGAAATCACAAAAATATACGTTCCTGCAACAGTTCTACACACTGGCTCTGCATCACATAACAAACCTTCCTGCTACAGTTCTCCACACTGGCTCCACATCAGAGTTCTTCACACTGGCTCCGCACCACCAAACATTACCTTCCTGCAACAGTTCTCCAGACAGGCTCCTTACACACAAAACAATATTTCCTGCAACAGTTCTCCACACTGGCACCGCATCACCCAAAACAAGTCCTTCCGGGCACATTTCTCCACACTGGCTCTGCTTCACAGTACTCCACACGGCTCCACATCACAAAACAATAACTTCCTGCAACAGTTCTCCAGACAGGCTCTGTATGACAACACAGTAACTTCCTTCAACAGTTCTACACATGCTCCGCCTCTACAAAACTATAACTTCCTGCAACAATTCTCCACACTTGCTCCACATCACAGTTCCCCACACAGGCTCCATATAACAAAGCAATACCTTCCTTTCAACATTTCTTAACACTGGCTCCGCATCACAAAACAATACCTTCCCTGCAACAGTCCTTCACACTGGCTACGCATCACAAAGTAAATTTCATTCCTGTAGCAGTTCTCCACACTGGCTCGTATCACAAAACAATATCTTCCTGCAACAGTTCTCCACACTGGCTCCGCATCACAGTTCACCACACTGGAGACGCATCAAAAACAATAGACTCCTGCATCAGTTCTTCATAATGGCTCCACATCACCAAAACAAAACTTCATGCAACATTTTCTCCACACTGGCTCCACATCAAAAAATAGCCTTCCTGCAACAGTTATTCACACTGGCTCCACATCACAAAACAATACCTTCCTGCAACAGTTGTCGACACTAGCTCCGTATCACAAGAACAATACCTTCCTGCAACAGTTATTCACACTCTCTATTTATTACAAAACAATACCTTCCTGAAAATATTCTCCACAGGCTCACTAAATACAATACCTTCCTGCAACAGTTCTCCACACTCGCTCCGCATCAAACTAATACCTTCCCTGCAACAGTTATTCACACTCTATTTATTACAAAACAATACCTTCCTGAAAATATTCTCCACACTGGCTTGTATCCACAAAACAATACCTTTCCTGCAACATAGGTTCTTCACACTGGCTCCGCATCACAAACTTATTCATTCCTGTAACAGTTCGCGATACACTACGCCGTATCAGAAAACTAATACCTTCCTGCAACATGGTTCTCAACACTTTTGGTCCGCATCTACAGTTCACTACACTGGTGATAAATCACAAAGACAATAGCTCCGCATCAGTTCTTCAAAAATGGCTCTGCATCACAAACCAATACCTTCCTGCAACAGTTATCCACACCGGATCCACATCACAAAACAATACCTTCCTGCAACAGTTATCCACACTGGCTCTGCATCACAAAACAATACCTTCCTGATACAGTTCCCACACATGGCTCCTTATCACAAAACAAAATACCTGCAACAGTTCTCCACACTGGCTCCATATCACAAAACAATACCTTCCCTCTAACCATTCTCCACACTGGCTATGCATCAAAAACAGTAACCTCCTGCAATAGTTCTCCACAATGTCCCCCGCATCACAAAACAATACCTGCCTGCAACATATTTTTAGACAGGCTCACGTATCACAAAACAATACCTTCCTGCAACAGTTATTCACACTGGATCTCCCATTACAAAACAATAACTTCCTGCAACAGTTCTCCACACTGGCTCCATATCACAAAACAATATCTTCCAGCAATAGTTCTCGCACACCCGCATCAATAAACAATACTTTCCTGCAACAGTTCTCCACACTGGCACCACATATCTAAAAATTACCTTCCTGCAACAGTTCTCCACACTGGCTCCACATCACAGTTCTCCACACTGGCTCCGCATCACCAAACAGCCTACCTTCCTGCAACACTTCTCCAGACAGGCTCCTTACCACAACATGCAACTTCCTAGAAACAGTGGCTCCCACACTGGCTCCGCATCACAAAACAATACATTCCGGCACCATTTCCCACACGGCTCCGCTTCCCAGTTATCCACACTGGCTCCCCATCACAAAACAATACCTTCCCTACAACAGTTCTCCAGACAGGCTCCGTATGACAACACAATACCTTTCTTGAAAGAGTTCTAAACAATAGTTCCACCTCACAAAAACTATACCATCCTGCAACAGTTATCCACACTTGCTCCACATCGCTGTTCTCCACACTGGCTCCGTATCACAAAACAATACCTTCCTGCAACAGTTATCACACACAGGCCCGCATCACAAAACAATTGCTTCCTGCATCAGATCTTCAATGGCTCGCATCACTAAACTATACCTTCCTTCAACAGTTCTGCACACTGGCTCCGCATCACAAAACAATACCTTCCTGCAACAGTTCTCCACATTGGCTCCGTATCACAGTTATCCACACTGGCTCCGCATCACAAAACAATACCTTCCTTCAACAGTTCTTCCACTTTGCTTCAGATCAAAAAATAATATCCTTCCTGCCAACAGTTCTTCACACTGTGTTCCTATCACAAACCATACCTTCCTGCAACAGTTCTTTCCACTGGCTCCAAATCACAAAATAATACCTTCCGCAACAGTTATTCACACTTTCTCTCCATTCCACAAAACGATACCTTCCGGCAACAGTTTTCCAACTGGCTCCATATCAGAAAACAACATCTTCCTGCAACAGTACTCCACACTGACTCCACATCACAAAACAATACCTTCCCGCAACAGTTCTCCATACAGGCCTCTCCTTACCACGAAAACAATACCCTTCCTGCAACAGTTCTCCACACTGCCTCCGAATCAGAAAACAATACCGTCCTGGCAACACTTCAATAACTGGCTCCACATCACAGTTCTTAGAATGGCTCCACATCACCAAACTTTACTTTCCTGCAACAGTTCTCCAGAACAGGCTCCCTTACCACAAAACAATATTTCCTGCAACAGTTCTCCACACTGGCACCGCATCACAAAACAAGTCCTTCCGGGCACATTTCTCTACTCTGGCTCCAGCTTCACAGTACTCCACACTGGCTCAGCATCACAAAACAATACCTTCCTCAAAAGAGTTCTGAACACTTGCTCCGCCTCAAACTATAACTTCCTGCAACAGTTCTCCACACTTGCTCCACATCACAGTTCTCCACACTGGCTCCGTATCACAAAGCAATACCTTCCCCTGCAACATTTTTCTTCACAGTGGCTCCGCTATCACAAAACAATTGCTTCACTGCAACAGTTCTTCACACTGGCTACGCATAACAAAGTAATTCATTATCCGCCAGTTCTCACACGGCCCATATCACAAAACAATACCTTCCTACAATAGTTCTCCACTGGCTCCGCAGATCACAAAACAATAGCTTCCTGCAACAGTTCTCCACACTGGCTCCGTATCATAAAACAATACCTTCCTGCAACATTTCTTCACACTGAAACCACATCATAAATCAATAACTTCCTGCAACAGTTATTCACACTGGCTCTCCATTACAAAACAATACCTTCCTGCAACAGTTCTCCACACTGACTCCGCATCACAGACCAATACCTTTCAGCGGCAGTTCTCCCACTGGCTCCGCATCGCAGTTATCCACACTAGCTCCACATCACAAAACAATACCTTCCTTCAACAGTTCTTCATGCACTCCGGTGATAAAAAAATAATTCCGTCCTGCAGTTCCACACTTTCTTCCTATCACAAAACAATACCTTCCTGCAACAGTTCTCTACACTGGTTCCCAATCACAAAACAATACCTTCCTACAATACTTCTCCACACTGGCTCCCTATCACAAAACAACCTTCTTGCAAACAGTTCTCCACACTCATCAGCATCAAAGTTCTCCACCATGGCTCCACATCACAAAACAATACC
>CAWTZC010000686.1:0-14724 GCA_963919715.1 Microtus obscurus
CAGCACTGGCTCTGCATCACAGTTCTCCACACTTTGCTCTGCATCCGCAAAACAACACCTTCCTGCAGCTTTATTTCTCCTCTGGCGCCACATCACAAAACAATTCCTTCCTGCAACAGTTCTTCACACTGGCTCTGACCTAAAACATGCTTCACCAGCAGGTTCTTTACCACACTGGCTCCATATCACAAAACAATACATTCCAGGAACTTCTTCTTCACACTGGCTCCGAATCACAAAACAATAACCTCATGCTACAGATCCTTTGGCTCCACCTGTGACTCAAATAACTTCCTGCGACAGTTCTCCTCAGTGGCTCTGCATCAAAACAATACATTCCTGCAACAGTTTCCTCACACAAACAGAATCACAAAACAATACCTTCCCTGCAACAGTTCTCCTAACTGGCTCCACATCACAAAAACAATACCTTCCTGCAACAGTTCTCCACATTGGCTCAGCATCAAAGTTCTCAACCTGGCTCCGCATCCAAAACAATACCTTCCTGCAACAGTTCTCCACATTGGCTCCACATCACAAAACAATAGCTTCCTGCAACAGTTCTTCACAATGGTTAAGCATCACAAAACAATACCTTCCTGCAACAGGTCTCCACTGTCCGCATCACAAATCAAGACCTTCCTGCAACTGTTCTCCACACTGGCTCCGATATCCACAAAGCAATACCTTCCTGCAGCAGTTTTCCACACTAGTAGCCGTATCCACAACACAATACCTTCTGAAACAGTTATTCACACTGGCTCTCCATTACTAAAATACCTTCCTGCAGCAGTTCTCCCTGGCTCCACATCACAAAGCTATACATTCCTGCAACAGTTTTGCTTGCTCTGCATCACAAAACAATACCTTCCTGCTACAGTTCTGTTGCTCCTCAGTTTCCCACACTGGCTCCGTGTATCACAAAACAATACCCCTTCTCTGGTTCTCCACAGTGGCTCTGCATCACAGTTCTCCCCACTGGCTCCATCCCACAAAACAATAACTTCCTGCAACAGTTCTCCACACTGGCTCCGGTATCATAAAAACAATACCTTCCTGCAACATTTCTTCCCCCTGGAACCATATGAAATCATCCTTTCCTGCAACAGTTATTCACACTGGTATCATTCTAAAAATACCTTCCTGCAGCAAGTTCTCCACTGACTCCAGCATCACAGAACAATACATTTCTGCAACAGTTCTCCACACTGCAGCTCCGTGTCCCATTTTTACATAGCTGCACATCACAAAACAATACCTTCCTTCAACAGTTCTTCACACTTTATACGCATAAAAAAATAATTCCTTCCTGCCAACAAGTTCTCCACACTTTCTTCCTATCACAAAACAATACCTTCCAGCAACATTTCTCCACAATGCCCCGCATCAAAAAACAATACCTTCCTGCAACATTTCTCCAGACAGGCTCCGTATCACAACACAATACCTTCCTGCAACTTTGTTATTCACACTGGCTCAGCATCAAAGTTCTCAACCTGGTTCCGCATCCTGTGCATACCTTCCAGGAACTGTTCTCCACACTGGCTCCACATGACAAAACAATAACTTCCCTGCAGCCAGTTCTCCTCACTGGCTCTGCATCAAAAAACAATACATTCCTGCAACAGTTCTCCACCCCGTATGAATCACAAAACAATACCTTCCACAACAGTTCTCACACTTTGCTCCACATCCTGATTATCCACACTAGCTCCACATCCCAAAACAATACCTTCCTTCGCGTTTTCATATAGCATAAAAAAATAATTCCTTCCTGTAACAGTTCTCCACACTGGCTCCAAATCACAAAACAATACCTTCCTGCAACAGTTCTCTACACTGGTTCCAAATCCACAAAACAATACCTTCCTACAATGCTTCTCCACACTGACTCCCTATCACAAAACAGTACCTTCCTGCAACAGTTCTCAGACTGGCAACACATAACTTAAAAATACCTTCCTGCAACAGTTATTCAAACTGGCTCTCCATTACAAAACAATATCTTCCCTGAAACAGTTCTCACACTATGAAGTTAAATCACAAGCCTTCCTGCAACAGTTCTCCACAATGGCTCCACATCACAAGCTACTTTCCTGCAACAGTTTCCACACTTGCTCTGCATCACCAAACAATATAACCTGCTACCACAAATTCTCCTTGCTCCACCTCACAGTTTCCCCCTGGCTCCATCTCTATGAAACAACTTCCTCTAATAGTTCTCATTGGCTCACATCAGTTCTCCACTGGCTCCCCATGACAGCAAGCACTAAGCAATCTTCACAATGGTTCCACATCACAAAACAATACCTTCCTGCAGCAGTTATCTACACTGGTTGCAAATCACAAAAATATACGTTCATAAAGCAGTTCTACACACTGGATCTGCATCACAAAACAATACTTTCCTGCAACAGTTTTCCGCACTAGCTACGCATTAAAAAACAACCATACAACAGTTATTCACACTGGCTCTCATTACAAAACAATACCTTCCTGCAAAAGTTCTCCACACTTTGAGGCTCCGCATCACAGAACAATACACCTTTCTGAAACAGTTCTCCACTAGCTCATCACAGTTATCCACACTAGCTCCACATCACAAAACAATACCTTCCTTCAACAGTTCTTCACACTTGCTCCGCATAAAAAATAATTCCTTCCTGTAACAGTTCTCCACACTTTTTCTATCTAAGCAACATACCTTCCCTGCAACAGTTCTCTAGCGTTCCCAATCACAAAACCCATACCTTCTACTAGCTTCCACATTTCGGCTCCTATCCCAGAACAATACCTTCCCCTGCACAGCTGCAGTTCTCCACACTTTCCTCAGCATCAAGATCTCCACCCTGGCTCCACATCACAAAACAATACCTTCCTGCAACAATTCTCCACATTGGCTCCACACATCTCGGATCCTCCACACTGGCTCCACATCACAAACCATAGCTTCCTGCAACAGATCTTCATGTAGTTTCCACCATCTACAAAACAATACCTTCCTGCAGCAGTTATCTACACTGGTTAGAAATCCCCTGCACAAAAATATACGTTCCACAGAAACAGTTTCTACACCACTCTCTGCATCGCATAGCAATACCTTCACCGCACAGTTCTCCACACTGGCTCCCCATCAGAGTTCTTCACACTGGCTCCGCACCACCAAGCAGCCACCTTCCCCTGCTGAATTCTCCAACCAGGCTCCTTACCACAAAAAACAATATTTCCCTGCAACAGTTCTCCACTCTAGCACCACATCCCCCACACAATCCTTCCCGGGCACATTCTGCTCACACACTGGCTCTGCTCCACAGTACTCCCCACTGGCTCCACATCACAAAACAATAGCTTCCTCGCAACAGTTCTCCGAACAGAGCTCTGTATGACAACTTCAATTAACTTCCTTCAACAGTTCTACACATACTCCGCCTCTCGAAACTATAACTTCCTACAGCAATTCTCCACACTTGCTCCACATCACAGTTCCCCACACAGGCTCCCTTTCTAACAAAGCAATACCTTCCTTCAACATTTTCTTAACACTGGCTCCGCATCACAAAAACAAATACCTTCCCCATGCAGCAGTCTTCACACTGGCTACGCATCCCCAAAAGTAATTCATTCCTGTAGCAGTTCTCCCGCACTGGCGTATGCACAAAACAATATCTTTATACCTAACAGTTCTCCACACTGGCTCCGCATCACCAGTTCACACACTGGAGCATCAAAACAATAGACTCATAAATCAGTTCTTCATAATGGCTCCACATCCTAAAACAAAACCCCACTTCATGCAACATTTTCTTCTTACTGAAATCACATCACAAAACAATACCTTCCTGCATAGCAGTTATTCACACTGGCTCCCACATCATAAAAACAATACCTTCCTACAACAAGTTAGTGGGCCACTAGCTCCGCATCACAAAACAATACCTTCCTGCAACAGTTCATTCACACTCTCTATTTATTACACAAAACAATACCTTCCTGAAAATATTCTCCACACTAGCTTCGTATCACAATACAATACCTTCCTGCAACAGTTCTCCACTTTCGCTCCAGCATCACAAAACAATACCTTCCACCAACAGTTATTCACTCTCTCTATTTATTACAAAACAATACCTTCCTGAAAATATTCTCCACGCTGGCGAAGACAGTATCACAAAACAATACTACTAACAGTTCTTCCCCCTACATCACAAATACATTCATTCCTGTAACAGTTAAGCGACACAAACTCGGTATTCCAAAACAATACCTTCCCTGCGGCAGTTCTCAACACTAGCTCCGCATCACAGTTCACCACACACTGGTGATAAATCACAAAACAATAGCCTCCCGCATCAGTTCTTCAAAATGGCTCTGCATCACAAACCAATACCTTCCTGCAACAGTTATCCACACTGGATCCACATCAAAAACAATACACTTCCTGCATCAATTATCCCACACAGCTCTGCATACACAAAGCAATACGCTTCCTGATTTACAGTTCTACACACTGGCTCCTTTATCACAAAACAATAACTCCCTGCAACCAGTTCTCCACACTGGCTCCATATCACACAAGCAATACCTTCCTCTATACCATTCTCCACACTGGCTATGCATCAAAAACAGTAACCTCCTGCTAATAGATTCTCCTGACAATGTCCCCGCATCACAAAACAAACCTGCCCTCTACAACATCTTTCCAAGACAGGCTCCGTATCTGCCAAACAATACCTTCCTACAGCAGTTATTCCGCTAGGACCCATTACAAAACAATAACTTCCTGCAACAGTTCTCCACTCTAACTCTATCCACCAAAACAATATCTTCTGCAGCAATAGTTCTCCACACAGCTCACGCATCAGTAAACAATACTTTCTGCAACAGTTCTCCACACTGGCACCACATATCTAAAAATTACCTTCCGCACCTTGATTCTCACATGGCTCCACATCACAGTTCTCCACAACAGGCTCCGCATCACCAAACATTACCTTCCTGCAACACTTCTCCAGACAGGCTCCTTACCACAACACAATACATTCCAGCAACAGTACTCCACACTGGCTCCATCTAAAACAATACATTCAGCCACCATTTCTCCACACTAGCTCACGCTTCCCAGTTATCCCACACTGGCTCCCCACATCACAAAACAATACCTTCCTACAACAGTTCTCCAGACAGGCTCGCGTGACTTTACAACCACATTACCTTCTTGAAAGAGTTCCACAGCAAATAGTGATTATCCGGCTCCCCCTATACCATCCTGCAGCAGTTATCCACACTTGCTCCACATCACGGTTCTCCAACAGCTCCGTATCCACCAAAACAATGCAGCTTCCTGCAACAGTTATCCACACTGGCTCCGCACATCCAAAACAATTAGCTTCAGCATCCAAATCTTCTATATTGGCTTACATCACTAAACTATACCTTCCTTCAACAGTTCTACACCACCTGCATCACAAAACAATACCTTCTGCAACAGTTCTCCACATTGGCTCCGCATCCACAGTTATCCACACTGGCTCCCCAGCATCACAATACCAATACCTTCCTTCAACAGTTCTTCACATTTGCTTCAGATCCAAAAAATAGCATCCCTGTTTTCCTATCACAAACCATACCTTCCTGCAACAGTTCTTTTCCACTGGCTCCAAATCACAAAATAATAGCCTTCCCGCAACAGTTATTCACACTTTCTCTCCATTACAAAGCAGTACCTTCGACGTCGACTTCCACACTGGCTCCCATATCAGAAAGCAGCATCTTCCTGCAACTTGGTACTCCACACTGACTCCACATCAAAAACAATACGCTTCACCCAACCAGTTCTCCATACACTCCTTACCCATAAACAATACCTTTACCTGCAAGCAGTTCTCCCACACTTGCCTCCACAATCAAAAACACTACCGATCCTGCAACACTTCTCTTTTTTTTTTTTAAGGCTCCACGTCAGTTCTTAGAATGCTCATCCCCAAATACTTTCCTGCAACAGTTCTGCCAGACGGGCTCCTTACCACAAAGCAATATTTCCTGCAGCAGTTCTCCCACACTGGCACACATCACAAAACAAGTCCTTCCGGGCACATTTCTCTACTCTGGCTCCAGCTACAGTCACTCCCACTAGCTCAGCATCACAAAACAATACCTTCCTGCAAAGTTCACGAACACTTGCTCAGCCTCCTAAAGCTATAACTTCCTACAACAGTTCTCCCACACTTGCTCCCACATCACAGTTCTCCACACAGCTCCGTATCACAAAGCAATACCTTCACTCATACATTCTCTATCACAGTACAGCTCCGCATCCCCAAATAATTGCTATCCTGAAACAGTTCTTCACACTGGCTCCCCATAATACAAAAAAAAGATAATTAATTACTCTTGCAGCCACTCCATCCAAAGCAATACACTTCCTACACAGTTCTCCACACTGGCTCCCGCATCACATAAAACAATAGCTTCCACTGCAAGCAGTTCTCCACACAGCTCCGTATCATAAAACAATACCTTCCTGCAACATTTCTTCCACACTGAAACCACATCATAAATCAGTAACTTCCTGCATGATTACTGGCTCTCCATTACAAAACAATACTTCTCTGCACAGTTCTCCCCACTGACTCCAGCATCTCACAGACCAAACACTTTCTGCAACAGTTCTCCCCACACTGGCTCTCCCCCAGTTATCCACATAGCTCCACATCACAAAAACAAATACCTTCCTTCAACAGTGCTTCACACTTACTCCACGCATAAAAATATAAGTCCTGCTTAAAGTTCTCCACACTTTCTTCCCTATCCAAAACAATACCTTCCTGCAACATGATTCTCTACACTGGTTCCCAATCACAAAACAATACTTCTTCCTACAATACTTCTCCCTACACTGGCTCCCTATCACAAAGCTCAATACCTTCTTTGCAGCAGTTCTCCCCACTGCCTAATCCGAGTTCTCCACCATGGCTCCACATCACAAAACAATACCTTCCCTCAACAGTTCTCCACTATTGGCTCCAAACATCACAGTTCTCTACCGGCTCCCACATCACAAACCATAGGTTCCTGCCAACAGATCTTCACATTGGTTCCACATCACAAAACAATACCCTTTACTGCAGCAGTTATCTACACTGGTTGCAAATCACAAAAATATACGTTCCTGCAACAGTTCTACACACTGGCTCTGCATCACATAACAATACCTTCCTGCTACAGTTCTCCACACTGGCTCCACATCCCTCTAAACAATACCTTCCCTTCAACAGTTTTAAACACTTCCTCTGCATCAAAAAACAATACCTTCCCTCCAACAGTTCTCCCACACGGCCTACGCATCTCCAAACAATACCTTCCTGAAAGCAGTTCTCCACACTGGCTCCGTATCATAAAAACAATACCTTCCAGTATACAAATTCCTTCACACACAAAACCTCATCACAAATCAATAACTTCCTGCAAAGTTATTCCACTGGCTCTCCATTACAAAGCAATACTTCTGCAACAGTTCTCCACACTGACTCCAGCATCGCAGAGCAATACCTTTCTGCAGCAGTTCTCACACACTGGTTCCACATCCACCAGTTATCCACGCGCTCCCCATCACAAAACAATACCCTTCCTTCAACAGTTCCTCCTTTTTTTTTTATCTAATCTAAAAAAATAATTCCTTCCTGTCACAGTCTCCACACTTTTCCTATCACAAAATTAAACAACCTTCCTGCAACGGTTCTCCCTTACACTAATTAATCATAAAACAATACCTTCCACTGCAACATTTCTTCACACAAAAACCACATCATAAATCAATAACTTCCTGCAACAGTTGACTCACACTGACTCTCCATTACAAAACAATACCTTTCCTGCAACAGTTCTCCTTTTTGACTCCGCACCACGAAGAACAATACCTTTCTGCAGCAGTTGCCACACATGCCCACATCACAAAACAATACCTTCCTTCAACAGTTTTTAAACACTTCCTCCATACATCTAAAATCAGTCTACGTTACTACAACAGTTCCCACCTGTCTCCGAATCACAAAACAATACCTTCCTGCAACAGTTCTCCACACTGGCTCCAAATCAAACAATACCTTCCTGCAACATTTATTCACAGCTCTCCCCATGACTAACAAAAAGCTTCTGCAACAGTTCCCCACACTGCCAATCACATCAAAACAATACCTTCCCTTGCTGTGGTTATTCACACTCTCTATTTAATCACAAAACAATACCTTCCTGAAAATATTCTCCACACTGACCCAGTATCACAAAAACAATACCCAGCAACAGTTCTTCACATGTCACATCCAAACTTATTCATTCCTGTAACAGTTCGGGACACTTGCTCGTATCCCCCCAAAACAATACATACTTCCTTCAGTTCTCCACACTAGCATCCGCACATCTGGTACCACACTAGCGATAAATCACAAAACAATAGCATCCCTGCATCAGTTCTTCAAAATGAATCCTGCATCACAAAAACAATACCTTCCTGCAACAGTTATCCACACTGGATCCACATCACAAAACAATGCACCTTCCTACAAAAGCTATCCCAACACTGAGCTCCGCATCACAAAAACAATACCTTCCTGCAACAGTTCTACACACAGGCTCACAACTTATCACAAAACAATGAAGCTTCACTGCAAACAGCAGTTCTCCATACTGGGTCCACATCACAAAACAATACCTTCCTCTAACCATTCTCCACACTGGCTATGCATCAAAAAACAGTAACTTCCTGCAACAGTTCTCCACAATGTCCCCGCATCCACAAAACAATACCTGCCTGCAACATTGCTCCAGAGAGAGAACTCCAGTATCCTTAAACAATACCTTCCTGCAACAGTTATTCACACTGGATCTCCAACCCACAAAACAATAACTTCCTGCAACAATTCCTCACACTGGCTCCGCATCACAAACCTTCCTGCACAATTCGCCCACTAAAAAATACCTTCTCACAAAATTCTCCACATGCTCCTGCATTCTTCACACTGGCTCCACATCACCAAACATTACCTTCCTGCAACAGTTCTCCAGACCAGGCTCCTTACCACAACACAATACCTTCCTGCAACAGTCGCTCCCACACTGGCCACCGCACCTAAAACAATACCTTCCGGCAACATTTCTCCACACTAGCTTCCGCTTCCCAGTTCTCCACACTGGCTCCCCATCACAAAACAATACCTTCCCCTGCAACAGTTCTCCAGACAGGCTCCGTATCACAACACAATACCTTCTTGAAACAGTTCTCCACAATAGATCCGCCTCACAAAACAATACCATCCTGCAACAGTTATCCACACTTGCTCCACATCACAGTTCTCCACACTGCCTCCGAATCAGAAAACAATGCCTTCCTGCAACAGTTCTCCACACTGGCTCCACATCACAGTTCTTCACATGGCTCCGCATCACCAAACTTTACTTTCCTGCAACAGTTCTCCAGACAGGCTCCTTACCACAAAACAGTATTTCCTGCAACAGTTCTCCACACTGGCACCGCATCACAAAACAAGTCCTTCTGGGCACTTTTCTCCACACTGGCTCCGCTTCACAGTACTCCACACTGGCTCGGCATCACAAAACAATACCTTCCTGCAACAGTTCTCCAGACAGGCTCCGTATCACAACACAATACCTAACTGCAACTTTTCTGAACACTTGCTCCGCCTCACAAAACCATAACTTCCTGCAACAGTTCTCCACACTTGCTCCACATCACAGTTCTCCACACTGGCTCCGTATCACAAAGCAATACCTTCCTGCAACATTTCTTCACACTGGCGCCGCATCACAAGACAATTGCTTCCTGCAACAGTTCTTCACACTGGCTACGCATAAAAAGTAATTCATTCCTGTAACAGTTCTCCACACTGGCTTCATATCACAAAAGAATACCTTCCTACAACAGTTCTCCACACTGGCTCCATATCACAGTTCACCACACTGGCGACGCATCACAAAACAATAGCTTCCTGCATCAGTTCTTAATAATGGCTCCACATCACAAAAGAATACCTTCCTGCAACAGTCATCCACACTGGCTCCACATCACAAAACAATAACTTCCTGCAACAGTTCTCCACACTGGCTCCACATCACAAAACAATACCTTCCTGCAACTGTTCTCCATACTGGCTCCCCATCACAGTTATCCACTCTGGCTCCGCATCACAAAACAATACCTGCCTTCAACAGTTCTTCACACTTGCTCCGCATCACAAAATAATTCCTTCCTGTAACAGTTCTCCAACTTTCTTCCTATTCCAAAACAATACCTTCCTGCAACAGTTCTCCAGACTGGTTCCAAATCACAAAACAATATCTTCCTACAATACTTCTCCACACTGGCTCCCTATCTTGACAAACCATAACTCCTGCACAGTTCTCTACTCTTGGCACAACATCACAAACAATACCTTCCTGCAACAGTTATTCACACTGGCTCCGCATCACAAAACAATACCTTCCTGCAACAGTTCTCAACCCTGGCTCCGCATCACAGTTCACCACACTGGCGATAAATCACAAAACAATAGCCTCCTGCATCAGTTTCCTTCATAATCTCCGCATCACAAAACCAATACCTTCCCTGCAACAGTTATCCACACTGGCTCCGCATCACAAAACAATACCTTCCTGCAAAGTTCTCCACACTGGCTCCATATCACAAAACAATATCTTCCTGCAACAGTTCTCCACACGGGCTCCGCATCACAAAACAATATCTTCCTGCAACACTTCTCCAGACAGGCTCCGTAATACAACACAATACATTCCTGCAACAGTTATTCACACTGGCTCTCCATTACAAAACAATACCTTTCTGCAAAAGTTCTCCACAACATCTCCACAGCACAAAACAATAATTTCCTGCAACATTTCTCTAGACAGGCTCTGCATCACAAAAAAAATACCTTCCTGCAACATTTCTGCACACTGGCACTGCATCACAAAACAATACCTTCCTTCAACAGTTCTCCACACTGGCTTTGTATCATGAAACAATACCTTCCTGCAACAGTTCTTCACACTGGCACCACATCACAAAACAATACCTTTCTGCAATAGTTCTCCACACTGGCTCCGCATCACAGTTATCCACACTGGCTCCGCATCACAAAACAGTACCTTCCTTCAACAGTTCTTCACACTTGCTCCGCATCACAAAATAATTCCTTCCTGTTAACAGTTCTCCATACATTCTTCCTATCACAAAACAATACCTTCTACCTGCAACAGTTCTCCACTCTGGCACCACATCACAAAACAATACCTTACTGCAACAGTTCTCCACACTGGCTCCGTATCACAAAACTAAACCTTCCTGCAATATTTCTTCACACTGGCTCCTCATCACAAAACAATACCTTCCTGCAACAGTTCTTCACACACTGGCTCCGCTTCACAAAACAATACCTTCCTGCAACAGTTCTGCACACTGGCTCCATATAACAAAACAATATCTTCCTGAAACAGTTTTCCACACTGGCTCCGCATCACAAAACTTCATAACTTCCTGCAACAAGGTTCTCCACACTGGCTCCACATCACAGTTCACCACACTGGCTACGCATCAAAAAACAATAGCTTCCTGCATCAGGTCTTCATAATGGCTCCACTTTCTACAAAACAATACCTTCATGCAACATTTCTCCACACTGGCTCTCCATCACAAAACAATACCTTCCTGCAACAGTTATCCACACTGGCTCCACATCACAAAACAATAACTTCCTGCAACTGTTCTCCACACTAGCTCCACATCACAGTTATCCACACTGGATCCGCATCACAAAAGAATACCTTCCTTCAACAGGTTCTTCACAATTGCTCCGCATCACAAAATAATTCTTTCCTGTAACAGTTCTCCAAATTTCTCCTATTCCAAAACAATACGTTCCTGAACTCTTCTCCCCACTGGCTCCAAATCACAAACAATACCTTCCTGCAACTTATAAAGTTCTCTACACTGGTTCCAAATCACAAAACAATACCTTCCTAGAATACTACTCCAACACTGGCTTCCCTATCACAAAACAATAACTTCCTGCAAGTAGTTCTCTACTCTGGCACAACATCACAAAAACAATACCTTCCTCGCAACAGTTTTTCCCTCTCTTTATTACAAAACAATACCTTCCTGAAACAGTTATCCACACTGGCTCCGCATCAAAAAACAATACCTTCCTGCAAAGTTCTCCACACTGGCTCCGTATCACCAAAGGCTCAATAACTTCCTGCAACAGTTTGCCACACCGATCCACATCACAAAACAATACCTTCCTCTAACCGCTCTCCATACTGGCTATGCATCAAAAAACAATAACTTCCCTGCAACAGTTCTCCACAATGGCCCTTGCATCACAAAACAATACCTTCCTGCAACAGTTATTCAGCACTTGCTCCTCCATTATAAAACAATAAATTCCTGCAACAGTTCTCCACACTGGCTCCTATCACAAAACAATATCTTCCTGTAACAGTTCTCCACACGGCTCCGCATCACAAACAATACCTTCCTGCAACACTTCTCCAGACAGGCTCCGTATTACAACACAATACATTCCTGCAACAGTTATTCACCACTGGCTCTCCATTACAAAACAATACCTTCCTGCACAGTTCTCGACACCCGGCTCTACCTCACAAAACAATACCTTCCTGCAACAGTTCTCCACACTGGCTCCAGCTCACAACACAATACCTTCTTGCAACAGTTCTCCACACTAGCTCCCCCTCACAAAACTATACCATCCTGCAACAGTTATCCACAATTGCTCCACATCACAGTTCTCCACACTGGCTCCGTATCACAAAACAATCCCTTCCTGCAACAGTTCTCCACACTGGCTCCGCATCACAAAACAATACCTTCCAGCAACATTTATTCACACTGCCTCTCCATTACAAAATAATACCTTCCTGCAACAGTTCTCCACACCCGCTCCGCATTCCACAAAAAAATACCTTCCTACGCAGTTATTCACACTCTATTTTTACAAAACAATACCTTCCTGAAAAATATTCTCCACACTGGCTTTGTATTACAAAACAATACCTTCCTGCAACAGTTCTTCACATTGGCTCCGCATCACAAAACAATACCTTCCTGCAACAGTTCTTCACACTGGCTCCGCATCACAAACTTATTCATTCCTGTAACAGTTCGCGACACTCACTTCGTATCACAAAACAATACCTTCCCTGCAAAGTTCCCCACACTGGCTCCGCATCAAGTTCATCACACTGGCGATAAATCACAAAAAAATAGCCTCCTGCATCTGTTCTTCATAATGGCTCCCGTATCACAAAATAATACCTTCCCTGCAACAGTTATCCACACTGGCTCCGCATCACAAAACAATGCCTTCCTGCAACAGTTCTCCCAGACAGATCCCTTACCACAACACAATACCTTCCTGCAACAGTTCTCCAAACTGGCTCCCGTCACAAACAATACCTTCCACGGCAACATTTCTCCACACTGAGCCCTTCCAGTTCTCCACACTGGCTCCACATCACTAAAACAATACCTTCCTGCAACAGGTTCTCCAGACAGGCTCCGTATCACAACACAATACCTTCTTGAAACAGGTTCTCCACACTAGCTTTCCCTCACAAAACTCATACCATCCTGCAACAGTTATCCACACTTGCTCCACATCAGGCAGTTCTCCACACTGGCTCCGTATCACAAAACAATACCTTCCTGCAACAAGTTATCCACTGGCTCCGCATCATCAAAACAATTGCTTCCTGCATCAGTTCTTCATAATGGCTTAGCATCACAAAACAATACCTTCCTGCAACAGTTTTGCCACACTGGCTCCGTAGCACCAAACAATACCTTCCTGCAATAGTTCTCCACACGTGTCTCGCATCACAAAACAATACCTTCCTGCAACAGTTCTCCACATTGGCTCCGCATCACAGTTATCCACACTGGCTCCACATCACAAAACAATACCTTCCTTCAACAGTGTCTTCACACTCGTGTTCCAGATCACAAAATAATTCCTTCCTGTAACAGTTCTTCACACTTTCTTCCTATCACAAAAACAATACCTTCCTGCAACAGTTCTCCACTGCTTCAAATCACAAAATAATACCTTCCTGCAACAGTTATTCACACTGGCTCTCCATTACAAAACGATGCATTCTGGCAACAGTTCTCCACACTGGCTCCATATCAGAAAACACTTTATTACCCTGCAACCGTTCTCCACACTGCCCAAATCAAAAAACAATACCTTCCTGTAAACAGTTCTCTAGGCCTTCTTACGCCACAAAACAATATTTCCTGCAAAACAGTTCTCTCCCGCACTGGCACCGCATCACAAAACAAGTCCTTCCCGGGAACATTTCTCACACTGGTCTAACCTTACAGTACTCCCACACCAAATGGCTCCAGATCACAAAAATACCTTCCTGCAAACTTCTCCACACAGGCTCCGTATCACAAAACAATACCTTCCCTGCAACATTTTTGAACACTTGCTCCGGCTCACAAAACTATAACTTCGTGCAACAGTTCTCCACAACTTGCTCCACATCACAGTTCTCCACAGAACTGGCTCCGTATCACAAAAGCAATATCCTTCCCGCAACAGTTCTTCACACTGGCTCCGCATCACAAAACAATTGCTTCCCGCAACCAGTTCTTCACACAGGCTCTACGCATAACAAAGTAATTCA